>VYZP01051380.1:57677-81469 GCA_013400635.1 Hypocryptadius cinnamomeus | reverse complement strand
TATATAAAAATTAAGCACTTGGATTTTCAAATATGGGCTAGGTTATTTTTCATTAGAGCATTCTTATTTTTACCCCACTGCCTCCCTCTCTACTAATTTTTTTCCAGCTGCAATTCTGTGACTTGCACATCCTGAAAATGAAAGAGGTTGTTTTTGCCAATAGCAAAGTGCTATGCATCCTTTCAACCATCTGGAAATGGATTTTTTATTCTTCCCCTCTCCCAGCCACACACGCACGTGCACACACACAACCGAGTCTTTGTCTCTTGGAATCATTTCCCACACCAAAGCTGATGGCCATTAAAAGAATTCAATAAAAAAGTTCCACAGGCATTAAGAGGCCAAGAGAGAATAAACAGGGTGACTTCCTGGGCACTTGTTCTCATCCAAACTGCCACCTCATGAGGAAGTGATGAATGCAATGGAGCATATGGTTCAGTTGTTAGAGATTAGGAGGTAGTTTAAGGCTCTTGCGGTTTTGTCCTGGTTCTGCTACAAACCTCCTTTGTCACTAAGAGCGAGTTGCCTACCTGCTTAGTGCTTCAGCCCCCCCTAGCTGAAAATAGGGATAGACCTTTTAACTCTATGTGATGGTCAATGTGTTTGTGTTTGTAACGTGAGCTGATCTCCAGAGATGAAAGATCTAAAGTGAAAATTGCCATGATAACTCTGTGCTGAGCCTAATAGAGTCAAGCAGGACACTTTGGGAGCCAGAGACTAGACTTGATCATCCCTTGCCCAGAGGCAAATGTTAAGTGAGCCATGTCACTATGCTATCCAGATGACTGCAGGTCTGCAGGAGGAAGCAAAGAAGAGCCAGAGCCACACTGACTGGTACAAACATGCTTATAGTGTCCAGCTGAGAANCACACACACACACACACACACACACACACACACAAGCCTCCCGCCTCCCGCCGCTCCAGTCGCTGCTATCAAAATGCCTGCTTGCAAGCATCTGTACATGCAAATAGCTTAGGACCAAGTTTATAGTGTGATAAAAACCTGCTGCACATGGGCCTGATCCTGACATTCCCTGACATCAGCAAGTATCTTTGACATAAGCTGGGCCATGCTGCTGTTGGAGGAAGGAGAATCTGGCCCAGATCTAATGCAAATCTTCCCACAGGCAAGCAGAGCAGCACGATTTGTTTAAACATGGCATGCTGGTGGCTGCAGACAGAGATCACTCCCAGCAACTCCATCAACATGAATAATATCCTGCTAGTTAAATCCAGCCATGGTAAATATCTCCACCATATTATCCCTCCAAGCAAATATAGTACCTGCATGGAAGAAATTCCTCAGAATGTTTCCTGTCTGGAGCTGAAGCTTGCCAGGGACTGAATTTCCTGTGAGGCTACAGTTGGGAATGCAAAGCAAAGAAGCTAAGAAGAAAATGAGATGATNAGAATAAACAGGGTGACTTCCTGGGCACTTGTTCTCATCCAAACTGCCACCTCATGAGGAAGTGATGAATGCAATGGAGCATATGGTTCAGTTGTTAGAGATTAGGAGGTAGTTTAAGGCTCTTGCGGTTTTGTCCTGGTTCTGCTACAAACCTCCTTTGTCACTAAGAGCGAGTTGCCTACCTGCTTAGTGCTTCAGCCCCCCCTAGCTGAAAATAGGGATAGACCTTTTAACTCTATGTGATGGTCAATGTGTTTGTGTTTGTAACGTGAGCTGATCTCCAGAGATGAAAGATCTAAAGTGAAAATTGCCATGATAACTCTGTGCTGAGCCTAATAGAGTCAAGCAGGACACTTTGGGAGCCAGAGACTAGACTTGATCATCCCTTGCCCAGAGGCAAATGTTAAGTGAGCCATGTCACTATGCTATCCAGATGACTGCAGGTCTGCAGGAGGAAGCAAAGAAGAGCCAGAGCCACACTGACTGGTACAAACATGCTTATAGTGTCCAGCTGAGAATGAGTAACAGCTGCTTGCTCATCATCCTGATTTCTGTCACTACTAGTGTTTCTGAATGCTGAAGTGTCCCAATGCTGTGACTCAGGGCTGTGAGTCATGGGGCTGTATGTCTCCACCGCATGGAATCACTCACTTGCTCTCTGATGAGATTGCAGAAATCACAGATAATCTTGGGTCTCTTGCAGTGGTAAGTCTTAAAAATATAGACAGATATTTACAAACACATCCAGAACAAAGTCATTCTGTCTCAAATACTGTCTACAGGGGATTTGTAGTAAAGCTCAATTTCACATACACATCCCACCCAATAAATCTAGGAAAAGTATAAGTCTTTTTTTCCTTCTGTGGACATTTAATTCCTATGTCCCCAAAGCTCTAGCAAATCTGGGCTAAACATGATACAGTGCAGGTAGCACTCAACCTTTTGCTTCCCCTGCTTTTGCCAGTCACATTTTTAGACCTGACATTCTGGCACTGTGGTGACACGATGCTTTTTGGCATTGTATCTGTCTGTCCAGGCTCTCCAGCATCCCTGGTAAGGGAGCTTTGATCTAATGGCATTCTCTTAACCTCAGTGATAGGCACTAGTTGCACATAGGGCTGCAGTGTGAGCCCTCTCTGAGTTGGCTGTCACGGCCTCACAGAAGACACCAGAAACCCCCAAGGTATCATCAGATCTGTGTCGACCACATACAGCGCAGGGACAACTTTCTCATCTACAGACGGCAACACCAACCAGCTGCACATTCCAGAGCTCACCTCCAGTTTCCATAAATTCTCTGTTGACACAGGTGCAGCTGAAATGGCCACCACTTCCTCCTGAGATGAGGGAGCAGGGGCTCACCTCAGCACTGACCTCACCGGCTGGGAACCTCCTGCGCTGTCCACCCGTACAGCACCTAATCAGTGAAGCGGAGTCCCCACACTGACAAAGAGTGGGATTGCTGAAACTCCTCTAGCACAGTTTGTGTTGGCAAAAGACTGTTTCTGTTGGCATATGCCTCTTCCCAGAATTGATTAAGTCGTGCCTGTTTTTGCAAAAATCTCTGCAGCAAGGTGTTTTACTGGTGTAAAGATATGTAAAGAATCACTCTGTTTGCTCACAGCCAGTCTGAATCCTTCCCACAAAAGCAGATAAAAGACTGTACTGGCAATCTCCCCAGGTGGGCTTCTGTGTGCTGGGACAGGCTGAGTGCACTTATATGTCTGAACTAATGCAGACAACCAACGAGACCCATACTAGGAAAGCAAACACAATGCTCTGAGCACAGGGACTCCCAAGTGATAGGAAGTGACTTCAGCACACCAATTCCTCTATTCCCGTAACTCTCTGTGGGTTTGCCAACAATCCTTATCGTCCTTGCTGAGAAAGGAGAGCTCTGCTAACTGATTACATCCTCGTTTCCTTACTGTGGTCAGTCAGTTGCTGCATGCCAGAAACAGCTGGTACAATTGATAGATAAGCACATGTCTTGATGGCTCTGTCTGCTCTAACCACATCCATCCCTGTGACTACGAGACAGGCAGTTCTCAAAAGGAGTGAAACAACACACGACAGTTTTGTTACCAGGACTAGTTTTCGATAAACACTAATCCAGGGAATTGACTTTTCCCATATTTCGTACAAAATACTGTAGGTCTCCATGAAGGGAGCCAGGATGGTCCCAACTCTCTTAATCAACCCCCCAGAGCAGGACATCCCACAGCCCAACAACCCCTGCAAACAAGGCAGTTCAAGTGCTGGACCAAGAAGATGCAGGTCTCAAGACCCCAGGTTATCAGGACTCCTGAGATACCATCTCTAAACAAGGATCCATGCCCTGAGCTGACAGGGTAGGGTCTAACACCACCACCTGAGACTAGCCAAGAAATGTGCAAGACTGGGCTCTTTAAGGACAAGCATGAATGCATTTGGAATTTTACCCCATTTTGATTAAAGCTCTCTGCACCTTGAGTTCAGCATTTTTGGATAGCCTGAAGGCATTGTTCAAATGCAATAGCACAATTAAGTAATAAAATGCCTCAGGATCACCTCTACTCCAAGCACACTGCCCTCTTTTAAGCACATATCATGGCAAAAGTCATCTCAGGCTGAATTTCTCTTCAGTTTGAGTTACAGGAGTGTCATCAGAGACGGAGTTAGCTCAGTTTGTTAAGTGAGTAGAAGATGGACAATTTTATTTTGGCTTTGGTCTTTTTTTTTTCTGTTCTAGTTCCTGGAATCTGGTTTGTAGAAGTGGCCCTTCCCTTGCTGTGAGCTCATGCTTTGAGGTGGGCAGAAATGTTCAAATAGCATCTTCTTTGACCTTTCTGGTACTGAGATGCTTGTTGTTGCTTTTTTTTGTAAGTTTCTGAGAAGCTCCCACAAGGCTCTGTCCCCCCCATCTCCTGAACTGCATCTGCAGCATCCAACAGCAATCCCTCTGGAGGGCAGCGTGGCTCTCACAGTGACGACACCACACTCTTAATTTGTTCCAGCCTGTTTCACACTGACATTTTAGCACTGACGTCATCAGCTGCTGAAATTTCACTGCTGCTGCTAAGAATAACAGCCCTCTTCATCCTCCACCTTACACCAAATAATTATTTTAATACTGTAGGGATCTAGGCTTATCTTTTCTGACACAAATCAGGTTCTGGTGGTTAAAAGAAGTAGTAAGAGCAAAGCATTGCAGATGCTTTTATGTTCTGTCAGCTTAGGACAGAAAAAAAACCCAACACAAAAATAAAAAGTGTATTGCTAAGTTGTAGGAGTGCTATAAAAAACGAACAGGAAAAGTTCAGAGTGATTTGTTTTAAAGCTTCTTTGTCAGACAGTCCTAGGCATTGTGAATTGTTTTAATAGCCTAGGCTATGGTCAGCCCCAGAAGTCCCTTACAATGCCCCTTCCAAATTCTCCAAGGCTTTCTACCTTAAATATTTGCTTATACTGGTGCAGTGCGAGCGTAAAGTACTGCCAAATCAGAATTTCCCATTGACTTTGGGGCCTGAACCAAATCCCATGGATTTCTGTGGGAGGATTTCTATTAACTTGAATGGGCATTGAATCAAACCTAAATTGGCAGTGCTCTGCACCCATTTGGCACAGTGTAGCTCTCTGCATAAGGTAGAGAATGAGGTCCAAAGACACTCAGAAATGCTTTAATTAGGAGCATTATTGAGGAGAGCAAGCTTTTCCATCATTAAGCTGATAAACTGAATTTGTTCTATACTTTTAATAGCAAAGGGTCAGATTTTCAAAGACACTTGGTCTAAGGACGAAGCTGAATACTTACGGATTTCCAAGAAATGTTTTAAGGCAAATCAGATGCTGAGAAGCCTTTCAAATCAACAGATCTCTACACTTATTTATACACTTTCAGAAATCCTAAGAGCTACCAACTGGCCTTTCTTGTAGGCTTATAAATCTAATCAGAAGTTTAGAGATGCCCATTATCTGCAGCCAGGTCTGTTCACCAGTTCCTGGCCATGCCTGGGCCCTTGCAGGCACAGTAAGCAGCAGCTGCAGTAACTGCACCAATTATTGCCTATAGGCACCTGCCCCCAATGCCCCTCCTTTCCTCACAGAAGGAGAATGGCACCTCTGTCAGGCACAGCAAGTCGTGCACAGTCCCTTCTGGGCAGGGGTGGCAAAGGCCTCTAAAAACCAGACACACAGAGGTCCTGGAGATGTTATTTTCAAGCCCTGCTGGGGAAGTCAGTGGCTAGCACAGCTTCCGCTCCAGAAGCAGAGCTGAACCTAGACAGACCAACATCCGATCAAGGAGAATATTCTCCCAACTGCTCTGTTACTGCTTCCCCATCAACTCTGGCGTCCAGCATCATTTCCTGTGTTGCTGCTGACCCTCTCAGGCACCTTCCTCTACTGCTTGATCTTTAGAAACTGCTGCCTTCATTATCTTTGCATCTCCCTTTACTGCAGAATAAGGGAAGTTTTAGGAGCTGGCATTTCTGATGGATCCGTTGGTTACTCGGTTGGAGTTATTTTGTCTGGCTATTATTTTTAATTTGGACTTGAGTGTGTTTGGCATACTCTTTTTCTGGAAAGTACAAGGAGGTTGTTCATAAGACATGAGAGAAAGACATCCCTGCTTAAAAATGCTGGAGGCTGCAAGAGAGAGAAGATGAGAGCAGCATTCTCACACTAAGAAGCCTTCCCATGAAGTGCTGCCGGAAAGAGACCCAGAAAAGGTTGATGCTAGAGAGGAAAGCAAAGAGAAAGTGAAAGTGGTGTCAAAGCCGAGGCTCGAACACGAAGCGCAGAAGCCGGGAATGTCTGCCCCGACCCCTGGCAGCCATTCTTGCTCGGCCTGAGTGGGTGAGCAAGGTCACATGCCGATGGGCTGACAGGAGCATATCTCCGAGCTGACGTGCCTCTTCCGGCAGACGTCAGGATGGGCTTGGCTGGAAGCCTGAGGGATAGCTGCGGACACCTGATTTCCTCAACCCCCGTGCTAACCTCTTCCTCTCTTCCCCCCCATGACTAATTTCCCTCCACCTCCTCCCATGCACACCCCCAGATCCTCACTCCGTGCATTTTTATGCACAAAAGACACTTGTTAAATTGCGCCACCTGCTACTGGAATGAGTACCAGGTAAAGAGATAGGAATGTACTGAGGAACGTGATTCTTACAAACCAAGGAAACAAAAAAAAAAAAATTCTGCCCTGCACTGGCAGGCACAGAAGCAGCTCTCAAGCCATCTCCTGATAAGAGCCCTGCTTCTCAGTTAGGGTGCTCTTAGAAAAACACATTTAATTTGCTGAAGAAGTTGCTCACTATAAACAGTAAAGTCTCAAATATGTCACGTCTGTCTGGGGAGTCAGCGGGCCAGGGCATACCTGAGCTGGTTCAGCTCCAAGGGGGTAAGCCATGACTTGGAGCCATGCACAGAAAGCAAAGCTGTGCCCAGCAGCATTCCTGCATGTGAGTGGGAATGGTGCTGCCCCACCATATACTTTCTGCTTTCTTTTGCTGACATTGACAAAACTGCTCCCAGCTTCGGCCTGTGGCTCTGGTTCTGTTCTGTACCACTTTTACTGGGATGCTGCTGTCCCACTTTTGAGTCTAAACTTCCCCAGGGCGAGCAAGAGTGGGGAATGGGCCTACGGGGTTTTTTGCTGCTTACACCAAGAAGAATTATCTAATTAAAAATCATTGGAAACCACATGCATTTGCAGAAATGGCTCTGCTTCAGAGGAATCTCTCGAGGCAAATAAGTGAGTAATTCTTCAAGGGTTTATGAAAATAGCCTGTATAGTTACACTCGCTGGGATAAAATTACAAGTGTTTTCAATCCTCATACTTCGGGGCATAAGTTGATCCTCAGCTGGGGGCCAGGGAGGAATTTCCTCCCAGAGGATATTATTGTTCTGAGATGTATCTCACGGGAGAGTCACATCCTCCAGAGTATCTGGCATTAGCCACTGGAAGAAAAAAAAAAAAAAAAAGGAAAGGAAAAAAAAAAAAAAAAAAAAGCCAAAGAACGGAGCCCGTGCCCTGTTCTCCTCGCAGCACACCTCGGGGCCCGGGCCGCCCCCGCCGTTGCACAAGCTGCCCTGTCCGATGTTGTAAGGGTCCCCGGAGGTCCGGGAAGGGCGCGGGGCGGCCCCGCTCCTTCTGGGAAGCGCCGTGACTCACCCGCCGTGCCGGCCCCGCCCCCGCGGCGACAGCCAATCACCGCCCGCCTATTTGCATGAGCGCCCGCGGGCCTCTGGGATAGCGGCGGGGGCCGCTCCGGCCGCCCCTCGCGCCCCCGCCGCGCCCCGTGCTCCGTGCGGGTCGGATTCGCTTTGGGAAAAGGCGGAGGGAGCACGCCTCGGGAAAACACCTCTCGCCACTACCTGGAGGTGAAAGAGACGGGGGACTTTATATAGGATGTCCCATGGAGATAGGAAATTGCCCGGATGACCCTCAGTGGTCTGGGGTGCAGGCTTCAAACCTGTAGCTGTCTAGCGACAGAGTGGTTCAATTCCACCTTTCGGGCGGGGCGGCGGGCGCTGTTCCCGCTCGGCCGATCGCTTTTGTCCCGGGAAGCGGCCGGCGCTGCCAAGCCCCACCAGCCTCGGGGGCAAAAGGCGGCGCTCGCCGCGCTGTCCCGAAGTGTCACCGCACAAGGAGCACGTTTCCTTTACTCTTCTTCCACTTTATTCCCACGGCACTGGACTGCTGAAATGGCAGCGTGCCAGGCACAGCCGAAGGACAACTCAGGTTTTAATTGGATTCTTCTGCTAAGCAGATCTTTGTTAAATTGTGTCACATGTCCTACAAGAACAGAAAAGAAGTAAATAACAGAAGTCATTCTCTAGATCTGCTCCATATTGACGATAACCCATCTCCCACCCACGCTGCAACAAAGATGCTTCACTTCAGCAGTAAGCACGGGTGCTAATAATGTCACCCAGCCCCATGAAAAATAAAGGTTAGCATCAAGCTAAAAAACATATTCTTCAAGCAGAAGGCATTTATTTTGTGATATCCTGTTGCAACAACTCTCCAGTCGATGACTTGTGGAGCCTCTAGTTAGGACAAGACCCCATCCACCCCCACCGCAGGGGACAGCGAGGATTGGAAGGGCATTTTCACATTATCTCCTGGCCCCACAAGCAGGAAGGGCGATTCTGCCTGGTGAATGACAGAATACTGAGTGAATGATCAGACCTCCGGTGTTCCTGGTTGCTTTTTGAGGGGCACAGTGCCATCCAGAGTTAAGTAGGTAAGCACCCCTGGAATGACTGTACTTTCTTTACGTGGAATGAGTCACTCCAGCTGAAGGCCTGGGAGAAGGGAAGGGCACAGGGAGCCCTGAGACCATTGCTGATGGCTGCTACTGCTTTGAGCCTGCAGTCCCCAGGGCTGGTTGGGGAGGAGCAGCCTTTATGCCAGCAAGGCATGTTGCTCCAGGAATACACGGTCCTGTTACGGGAAATCTGGGGGGAAAAGCCTTTCTGAAGCTCCCACAGTGTGTGTGCCAACTTCTCCATGGCCTTGCAGATGTGTGTGCACAGCTGGGAGCGCCCCGAGTCCCAGATGGCCGTCCCTGTGCTCCACACCACTCTGCCTGCCAGCCAGCCTGCTCTGCCCATAATGAACTTTCTATGTGGAATTTCTCTGCGGCCTCAGAAATTGGTATCTGCTCTGCAGTTTGGCTGGGGGGGGTTGTTTTGGGGCGAGGGGGAGAGCTGGAAAGGCCTTTGCCCAGTAGTGGGCAGCTGAGAATGTTAGCGCTCTATGTCAGTTAACCAAGCAGAACATAATACGGCTCTTTCATGTGGTGTTTATAACTGAACATGCTGTTTTGTGTCAGCCTGATTTTTTTTTTCCTTCCAAGAAGTAGTTTTGGATTAAATTATGACAATTACATTCTTATATTCACACACACACACCCCCGCCAGCTCCCACCCTTGCCCTGCGTGCACACAAACACAAACGGGAATTATGTGCTCTGAGCGGGATTTGAACTCCACAGCCTGGGATCTGTGCCTGGCATTGAGTTCACTTTTTTTTCCTCCACAACAAAAAGGCCACATCTACTCTGTACTCTTTCATTGCCTCAGGAAAAAGTAGGATGGTCAGATTGCTAGTGTGGGTGATTTGTCCCTCATGGAGCTGATGGGCATGAGACTTTCAGGCATGAGACTTTCAGGCACGAGAGAGGAGGCTGGAGAGCTTTGCCTGGAGAGCTTGTGGCAACCAGTGCAGGGACCTGGCTTTGTGAAATCCCCTGTGAATCCCTGCTCAGAGCTGCTTACACACCCCCAGTCTGGCTCCCACACCTGGGCAGTGCCTCATCTGGTGGGTAACGCAGGCACACAACAGGAAGCGATCCTGCTTTTTTGGGCCGTGCCCGGCAGGGCTGCACCTCTGGCACGTGGCTGAATGCAGGGAAACACAGGTGTTCATTAGGACAAGGGACATGGCAAGGCTGCTCTTGCAGCCTTTAGCTGACACAGTGGGTGGGACAAGGCCTTAGGAAACAGGGCACCCTACATTTCAGCGCTGTTTTTAAACACTGGTTGGAGGAGAACACCAGTGTGGAAACCCGTGAAGATGATCTGTCCGTAGGAGGGACATTTTGTACAATGCCATCCATGTCCTGTCTGAGTCAGCTTTGCTTGGAGTAACTATTAGTCAGGCAAAGCTTCCAGTGTTTCAACCTGAATGTCACTTTCTTCCCTGACAAAGGGCCAAATTAAGAGGAGCCAAAACCCTCAGCACTGGTTAAAAGGCAATCCAGGGGTTAGTCAGAGCCAAAATGCACGAGAGCCTGGCTCCTTAGTCAAACGTAATCTGCCTCCTGTTGTTTTCCCCATGGAGTCACAGCACGGTGAGGAGGATGTGCTGGTGACAGATGGCTGACGCGACTTGCTAAGCGTACGGGTGACTGGGCTGTGACTCAGCAAGTGTTTGGTTACAAGAGACCGGGAGCATGTGCTCTTGCACTGGTAACAGTGGTCCTAGCTGGATCTCCTCCTGGGAGGATCAGGCATGGGCTGTTGTGTGAAGCCTGTGACTGCCATCTTCCATGGGAGGAAAGCAGGCACACATGACTTTCTGTTCTATTAGAACAGAAAGTCAGGCTCCTAAATTACTGTTTACACTTGCAATGGATAATGTCTGAGTGTGTATAAATATATGACCTGCCAGTGGTGCTTAGATGTCCTACTGGCCTTCAGAAAGGAAACATCCTGGCCTAAATTACCATCTTGCTCAGAGGGAGTAGGACTTGGAATTGCAGTTGAGTCACTAGAGGGGGACAAAGACCTAGCTAGGGTATGCATCCATCTACCACTTCCCCCAGCTGCATCTGTGGGAGACACCTTGGAGAGGCAGCTGCAGAGATGGCCCTAGGTCCTTCTCAGGTTTGAAGGTGCCCAATCACAGGAACAGTTTTGTAGAGGCTGAGCATGCAGGTGGGGACCAGCAATGCTTTGTGGAAATGAAACCACTCCTTTTCCCCCAGAAGCATGATGGCACAAGAATGTGCATGAGTAGGTCAGCAGCCTTCATGTTGGCTCCTCCAGCATTTCTCCCTACCTAGGGCCAGTTGGTGCATAAATGGCCTGGGCTTTCAAAGGCTAAATTCCAGGCATTGCACAGCACAAGACAGTGTCACCTGGGCAGAGGACAAAGACAATCATGTATGGTTACAGGCACATGCCTCTCTCCTCTTTCATGAATGGAGGAGAGCTGAATTCTCAGGTTTGGATAGGTGCCAGGTGTTATTGTTGTCTCTGGCAGTTAAAGATGTCATGGAAATACTGGAGGACTTGAGCAGAGTGTACCTGTGTGCATCCCACATGCGCACGGAGAGCCCAAGTGGCCATGGCAAGCAACAGGGCACTCCTTGCCAATGACATGTTGACCTGGAGTGCTTAAAAGCTATCCCACACACTGTCCTGGGGAAATGGAGACCATAGTGACTCACAAGAATGGATCTGATACACAGCCCTCAGCCCAGGCAGGCTGTGTGTGGAAGCAAGACACTCCCGTTTTCTCCCCTCCAGCATACTTCCCTGACCAAATCCAGGACTGAGCCATTTGGCTCTGATTGGAGCTGGTCAGAACATGTTTTTCTTTTCTTCTTTTTTCCCCTCCTTCACCCTTTGGAAAATGCTGACATTTCAGCAAAGGGCTGAAAACCCAAACCCTGAATATTTTCCATTGGAAAACGCTGGGGGAAAGGGAGAGGAATAATCCCCAAACTGCCAACAATCAAATCTCTTTTGCTTTTAAGGCTTTTGGGTTTATGCAAGGGAGGCATATTTGGAGGTCAGTGAACACTTTTTATGAAAATATCTGTTCTCTTAAAACCAAATTTTTCACTTGAAGTGTTCCAACTGGCATCATTTTCACTGGTGATGGTTTGGACACTCTCTGCATCTAATTTTAGAAAGGACCTGAAGAAAATTTAATTCATTTTATTGGAATATAAGGCACAAATAACACTCCCACATCACAATTGATATTAAGAATTTGTATTCTCAGTATCATGAGACTATACCCTGATATTTTTTCTTTTTAAAGAGTGCTGTTCGCACAAACATCTCAAGCAAGTTTGGAACCTGGTCTCTGGAAACACCACGCTCCCAGAGTTCCAGCTGACTTGCTTCAGACCTCAGAGCACCTTTCATCAAGCTCTTTGATGTGACCTTGTGAAAGGTAGGTTCCCTTTCCTGAAGGGAACCTACCTTTCACAAGGTCACATCAAAGGCTGCAAAGGAAGCAATATGCACTGAAAGACGTGTAGACCTGTAACTATCCCTTGAGTAACTGACAGCACAGAACACTTACAAAGTGTTTTGTTCTGATGTCTTCAGCTGACTTACATTTCTGTTTGAATTATAATGTAGACCTGAAACATGTTTCATCTTGGTTTTGCATATTATTCTGCTTTCCTGTAAGTGAAAAATAAAAAGGGACAATGTTAGCATAACAGAACACACATATTTGTAGGAGATGAATTATGCCCTAAAACCTTCACTAAATGTGGCTAATAGCAGGTTAGAGTTTATAAAAGGAAAGATCTTAAAATGGGCACACACTGGTCATAAATAAATTGAGGCTGCAGACTTGCAGAAACTTTCAAAACAACAGCAGAGTGAAGTTCAGGATAACCTCTGAAGAAAAGCAATAGGAATAAAAAGCTCAACTGTTTGGAGAAAGATTTTTATCAGTTATGGGATATCATGACAGCAAAGGAATAGATTCAATCACTCTGACAATCCTTTTAATTTGTCGTGCCCCTTACCCCATTATTTTCCATGCTGAAGCTTTTCAGTTACTATTTACATTCTCTCTGGTATGATTTAGCAATTGTGCTGCTGAACTTCATTGTGATTTAATACAGCTTCCTGTCTCCTGTCACTCCCAGGTTTTTCTGAACTAACCACCTGTGTTTGAATTCAGTCAGCACCAAACAAGGGGCATATTTGGCTTCATCAAATCCCTGGTTTTATTCTTTTCAGTTTAGGAACATGTCATTGTAATTGTTAAAGCTCATAAAGCAGTGGGTTTAGAAAGATAATGATGCAAAATCTGTTTTAGACCTCACCTTTGTTGATTGGGGACATCTAAATTGCATGTTGATAAAAGGAACAGATACTGAATGTCTCTGATAACTTAGTAGCAAGAAATACAGAGGACCTGCATTGGTGCTGCACATGCATTGTCATAATTTTTCAAGATAAGTAGGTAACTTTTTACTTAAAGAACCTTACTCTTGAATTAATAAAGTCAAAAGATCAAGAGTTTTAACCCCTGGCTTTGGAAACACAGCTGCATGCAAGAATCCATGGCAGAATCCTGAGTAAGTGCCATCTGGAGCTGCAGAGCTGTAACTAGCCTTTGGAAAGCCATACACACATAGCTGAGATGTAGCTATGAGCTGTCCTTGCTCCCATCAGTACTGCAGGGGCAGATGCAGAAACAAGGAGATCCCAAGTAAGAAGATAAAAGAGTCAAATGAATCACCCTGTCACTGTGTGAAATGCAATGACTGGGAGAGCAAACAGATTAAGCCAGGGCTCATGACTGTTAACATTCACAGAAACATGTTCCACAAATTCTGCTTTCAGAGAAAAATTGGATTCTAGCTTCCTTCTGGTAATTTAAAGAGGCAGCAATCTGTTCATATGACCTTCAGATCAGGCTGATACAGTGTCTGAATCCTACAATAAAAACTGAAGAATAGCCTTTTGGGGCAGAGCAATGGTCCTCCCCACCCAGCACTCTGCTCCCAACTAGGGCAGGGTCCAGGGAGCACACACATCTGGACATTTCCCTCTCCCATCTGTTTTCTCAGCATTCACCTTTGCTGGATTGGGTTATTTCATTACACATGTTGCCTGTTCCTTTTAGTGTCATTTTATGGACCTGTTGCCTGCAAATTTGTCTAATCCCATTTTGAGCCCACTGATGCTCTCTGCTTCTGCAGCCTTCAGAAATTCTCTACCATTAATGTGATATAATTTCTTTAAATTGTTCTAAACTCATCTGCTGCTGGTTTCATTGAGTGCTGCCTGTTCTGCTGTTGATGGATTTGGCTACTAATGGCTGTGTTCATCTCAGCCACCTTGATTTAGTGAATCCAGTCCTTAGCCACCAGAAAAAATAGGGAAGCATTGCAATACTGGTTGCTCAGCTCACTTCAGTCCCTGACACTTGCTGACCTGCACAGAGTGGTTTTGTGCCTGGAGCACTCTGGCTATTACCAAACTCAGGGGAGAAAAATGATGGCAAAGCAAATGGAGTGCAACTTCCTCCCCGGGCTGTGCTCCCCCACAGCTGCTCACCGGTGACGCAACAGGTCCCCTTTGCGGTTAAGAGCTGGATGCTGATGGCCCCGTCCTTCTCCTGGGGCTCTGCAGTTCCGGGCCCAGCAGGGGGCTGCAAAGCAGCAAGCAGGATTTCAGGGAGGGTAGGCTGGCAGCCCTGGCGGGGGTGTCCGGGGCATCTTCCAAAGTGGCTTTAATTAATGAGCACATGTGCAGCGAGGAGAGTTACAGCATCCCACTCAAATTGTTGACTTGGAGCCGCTTCTGGAGACAGCCGTATTCTGCTCATTAGGGAAGAGCTTTTTTGCAATGCCCTTGGATTGGACAGCTCTTGGATTGCACCACGAGATCAAGTCCACGTACGGGCTGCCTGCCTTTCGGCTGCCAGCTCCAAGAGGGTTGTTTTTCTTGTCTTCTCATTCTCAAGGAGTGCTCAGCCAGATGGCCTGTTTTCGAATGCACTGTGCGTTGGTTGGATGTGTGTTTGGAGAGTCTGCCAGCTTCATGAGAAGGAAGAAAGAGCAAAAGAAAGGGAAAAAAGCACCATTTGGTATCTATCTCTGGGACCCAGCCAGAGTTGAGGCTCTGTTTGAAGAAGGGGGGAGTCTTAAGAAGGAAACTCTAGACAAAATTGAAAGCTGGAAAAACTTTCATGCTTGACAGACTGGGAGACTGAAGTTCTGTACAACATCCATCCACTACCTGGCTCCATTGCAAACGTGTAGCAGACTTCCTCAAAAACAGCAGTAAGAGCAAGCACGAGCACCAAGTGTCTGTCTCTCTGCTCTCCCAGCGTACCTCACCTGTGGGTTGGTATGCAGAGAGGTGACCCAGCCAGCTGCCCACCAAGGCTGGGTGATGCTGCCTGTGGGTTTTGGGGATTTGGCTCTCCATTCACCAAAACCAGAAATTATAGCACGCAGCCTGAACACATCAACTCAGGAAGAGGAATGCAATGGAGTAGTACAAAATATCCATCACCATGGCCCAACACTTGCAGAAGCTAGCCAAGCTAGCCTTAGTAAATTAAGTCAGGCCAATGTCATTTTCTTTCACCCTCTTATGTTCATTTCCCAGAAACACCTTCTGTTGGTTTGGTGCAGCAAATAAATACAGGCCAAACCAGAGCAACGGCTTTTTCCAGCACTTATTGGCAAATAATTTGAACCTGACAAGAAAAATCTGTTGTTGAAGGAAAGGGGGAAGTTTTGAAGTTTGGGTGGATTGTGCTTGGCTTTGTTTTCTTAACTAGATGTCATGTTGTGGTAACCACATATTGTTCCAAGCAGCAGGAGGAGGTCTTGCTGAGCAGAGACGGAGAAAGCCACATTTGTAGCCATCCCCGCTGGCTGACACGCCACTGTGTCTTACAAGCAGGCTTGTCTGCTCACTCACTGAAACCATGGCCCAAAGAAGATGGTTGCAGGAACACGTGTGTCTGTGCAGGTGTGTGTGGTAGCTGCAAACCTCCCTTCCCTGCTGATTGCACCAAATTATTTTCATTGAAGTGATCAGAATTCATGGGTCCTGGGTGGGCATTCCCTGGCAACACTGTCTGGGTGCTGTATTGCAGACACTCTGCTGACAGCCAGGGCAAAAGGGGCTTTTCTCACTCCTGGTGTGGGACGCATCTTGGGCCAAGCCTGCTAGTGTCTACAGCATGTCAAAGCCTCTGTGGCTTCTCAGGAGTTCCAGGCTGTCACTACTCCAGGTCCAAGAGGTACTTCACAGCAGTCGCAAGGGCAGCATTTGCAGGCTCCGCCGTGTAAAGAGCAGGACCTTCCCCCACACGCAGGGAAACATCCTCAGCTGTTGGCAAAACAATGTCTCTGACCTAGAGGTGCAGATGGCATCCTAGAAGGGAAGGAGGTTTAGCTGGTTCAAGACAGTGATTACATCACACAAGTACATTCTTGCATGGGTAGGAAGGCTGCACAAAGAGATTGCCTCCCTTCCTACTCCAACAGGACTCCATTTTGGTAAATAACCCTGGCATAAAAAACCAGGCTGCAGTACCTACATTCACAGTTAAGATCATCACAAGAGAATGGATTTTCTGTGTGCCAGAAAACAAGGTGCAAAGGTCTAACAGTAAATTCAGCCATTCCATCCAGGGCTTTAGAGGGGTCATTACACCACTCTGGCAATTGCCTGATTGTTACCAATGCTGTGTTATAGAGCTGATAAAGGAATTGCACCAAAAATTCAGGGGACTAGGAGTCACTGGATTGGGCTTTACCACAGTTAGGCTAGTTGGCTAGTTATTGCACCTCTTGGCAAATGGAATAATGATTACCACAAGATTCGCATGAGTATTGTTGGAAGGAGGCAGCTCCCAACCAAAGGTCATCAGTGCACTTTGGGTGGGAGATCAGCCAGAAAAAACATCCAGCTATACGCTCACCCAAGCTGCACTGGTTATGTCAGACACAAACAGCAGCCCCTGCATTTTTCACATATGCTAGTTTCCCCCTGCTTTATTTCATTGCTCTAGTGCTGCCTGACTCATGGACCTGTGCATCTCCACCATACTGTCCAACATGGCATGAGCTGACAGGCTGGTCTGAAAAACAATTCCCTGTAAGTTATCTGGGCTAAGGTACCATTACATACCTAGCACTGTCCAAGGAGGGGAAGCTAGAAGTATTGCCCAAACATGGGATTTTAGAAATTTGTCTACTGTACAGAGAGGTGAGGCCTTTTGGCACCAGTCCTGGCTGCTCTGCTACCAGCCTTTGTGTATAACCTTTTTAGCCACTCAGTACCTGGATGGGAGATCTCCAACAGAGGAACCAGAGGTTCAGAAAGTCTCCTCTCCAGCTAGGGATAGGTCAGTACATGGCAGTACAGTAGCACTGCACTGTCCATTATGAACAAGAATCTTGAGTGTGGCTGCACTCAAGTTCAGCAGCACCCACTGAGGGACTGCAGAGGATGGCTCCAATTTTGCATCTGAGCAGCTCATTTAGGCAACATCCTCCTTCAGCAGCTCACGGTTTTCACAGGGACTGAACTCCCTAACCCAGTTAAAAAGTGGCCACATCTCCCTCAATGCATCACCTCACTTTGCACCCAGAAGCTCTCAGAGCATATTCTTAACTTCATTAAGAAAGCGTATTTCTAGCAAGAAGAGGTGATGATGAGCACACAAAGCTTCCATTTCTCAGCTGTGGAGGAAAACTCCCTGTGCTACAACTCCAAACAACCGGAGATTAAATGATGGACACAGGACAGAGATGAACATCAGTAGCAAGTATGTGATGATTGAAGCTGAAGATCTGGTTTAAAGCCTAGATGTACACAAAGTGGACAGTGCCCGAGATCCATGCTGCTTAAGTTGACAAGCCTACACAGGCTTGGAGTACATGGAGTACATGGAGTCAATCCCATTCTCATAGAGTGTCTCACTCCCATCCATTCTCTCAGTCTATGAGCCTCCCATGGTTTTATTGATGGTCCATATCTTCTGCAGACCATGTGTTTGACATTACTGGGGAATGCAGAGGTTAGAAAGATTGGAACTCCTTTTGGAGTTACGGGAAGGAAAAACTTTAGAGAATGACTTACAGTTAGAAGTAGCTCATCATTCAAATGCAGAGACCCATTTGACTCATAGCTGGAGTTGGATGTAAGGACAAGGATGGTTACTTCAAAAACTCCCGGTGAAAGGTAAAACAGAAAACCATGAAGTGGAAAACAACAGAGCACATGTTTAAGACACAAATTCAATTCACTACCATGCTGACTAACTCTTAAACTATGACTACACAGTAGTTCACAAGCCTGTTTTCAAAAAGGGACTGCACATGCACACACATACAGGTAAATATAATAGATGCAGCTCTTATTCATACATGATTTCTTGGCAGGCATCTTACCATGACTTTAGCAAGGCTTTAGGCTGTCTACCACAACATTCTTGTATTCAAGTTTGGATGTTATGGTCTGGGTGGGTGGACTAACAGACAGTAAAAAACTGGTTTAGATGGTCAGACTTGGAGAGGAGCAAACAGATGTCATGCCCCACTTGGAGGCAGGTAACAAGCTGGGTACTGTAGGTCTCTCATGGGGCCTGCCTTGTTTAAACATCTTTAGCAGTTGTCTAGATGAGACCATGGAGTGCTTGCTCATCAAGTTTGAGACAACATCAAAGTATTAGAGGGCAGTTGATATGCTTGAGTGCAGAGCTGCCTTTCAGAGGGTCCTGGACAGGCTGGAGGAATGGGCTGAGAGGGAGCTTATGAAATTCAACAAGGATAAATGCAAAATCCTGCACTGGAAAGGAAGAGCCGCTGCAGCAGTACAGGCTGGGACTGACGGGGAGAGGAGCAGCTCTCCAAAAAAGGATCTGGGTATCCAGGCAGAGAGCAGGCTGGGCATGAGCCAGGAGTGTGCCTTGGCAACAAAAGAAGCCAAAGGCTGAGCAGCCAGGAGGGTGACAGATGTGTTTATCCAGCTTCCCTAGGTACTCAGATGGTACTGGAGTACCAGACCCAGTTCTGTATCCCCAATGCAAGAAACACATGGACACACTGGAGCCAGTTCAGCAGACACAACCAAGAGGTTTGAGGGCAAGAGCCCTTTGAGGAGAGGCTGAAGGAACTGGCCTTGTTTGGCCTCAGAAAAGATGGCTTCATAGGAGACAACTAGCAGCCTGACAGCTTCTCCAAGGGAATTATGGAGAAGATGGAGCCAGGCTTTTCACCGTAGGGCGTGGTGGGAGGATGAGAGACAATGGATCCTAACTAAAATGGAAGATGTTTAGTCTGGCTTTAAGAAAAGGCATTTTCACCATGAGAATAGCCAAATACTGCCCAAAGAGGCTGTGCAGCCACCACCCTTGAAGGCTTTCAGTGCCCAAATATCAGAAGCCCTGAGCAACCTCTCCTCATCCTTTATTTGATCTTCTTTGAACCAGAGGTTAGTCTGAAGACCTCCCAAAGTCCCTTCCAACCAGAGGAACCTGAGTATTTGTAAGGTTTTGTAAGGTATTTGGGAGCCTGAGCATTATCCACTTAAGGTGCAGACACAATACTATGTGAGCTGATTGGCCAATCAGTCTGCAAGCAGAAACTACTCAAACAAAAGCCACAGTTAATTTGCAAACTACTCAAACAAAAGTCATAGAATTTGCAAAAAGCTTTGTTTGCATAAAACAATTGACTGAAAATTTTAGACCAACAAGTAGTTGAGCAAAAGTCTGTCTGTCTGTTCTTCACAGCCAAAGAAATGCAATTTCAGTGAATTTATGACCCAGTTAAACACCAGTTTTCCTCAATGCCCAGTAACCAGCTAGGAGATTGAAAACTCTGTTTTCTCTTTGAGGGCTATCTTCTATATATGAAAAAGAATGAGAATGCCAAATACCAAAGCAGCTAGAAATATTTCTTAGATTATTACTATGGCATCTTCCAACAGAAAACTCAGATTGCTTCACTGCTGTTAATTAATTAAGCCTAGAAACACTTATGCCAGGAAGTTTGATATCACCACCCCTTTTTACAGATGGGGAGAAAACAAGATATTCATTCAGGGCTACTCAGTGAATGAGGGGCAGAACCAGAAATAAAACCTGGGAATCCTGGCTCAGAGTCTCCTTTTATAATCTCTAAACAAAGCTTCTTTCCTGTAAAATTCCATCTAAGCTCTTCATAGAATAATTAGAGCCAATTTATTTCTTCACTCGTTAACAATGAAATCTGACAGGCTTTGTACTCAGGATGCTGAAGCTCAGTTAGGGGAGCAAGGCTCTTCTCCATGAGGGGAGGCCTGGAATGTCAGTCTTTAGGTGGCTTAGTAGAGGCATAGTTCCAGCTGCCAGGTACTTGAACTCCTGCCTAAATCCCTGTGACAAAGCTTTAGGGAAGAACTGGAATGTAAATGTTATCTACCATAAATGTTAGGGAAGGATTAGACAAATAGCAGCTGTTTTTGCAATGATAAAACTTTGCCCTCACTGTCACTTAAGAAGTATGAAAGAACATTTACCTGCTGTGGTATTATGTAGGTTTCTCTTTTCCTTTTGTTTCATTTACCTATTTTTCAAGTGAGCAGACTGAAAAAGCTCGGAGACACAGAGAGATTTATGGCAGTACTTCAGATGTGCCCCTCAATTCTGTCTTCTTCAGTTCCATCAGATCTGGAGGACATAAAGTTCCTTAGGGCTTACAGCTCACTTGCAGCTCACTAGCAGTGACTTGCACTACCTTGAGATGTACAGTAAGGTCATGAGTCATGGACTTCTCCACCTCCCCTACCCAGGGCAAATGGCTCACCATCCTCTCTGTCATCACTCTCAAGGTTTCCCCAGAGGTCAAGAAACTGACACATGAAGAACTATAGAAGTGCTGACCATCCAATATTTTGAAACTCTGAAGGTTGCTCAGCACCTCTTAACCACAGGCCACTACATTTGAAGCTGGAGCACCCCATACTAGGGGGTACATCTAAGCATGTGCTCTACTTGCTCAGCATCACATGAAGGATGCTCTGGTAGAGGAGGACAGGCTCAAGATTTCCATATTAAAAAGCTTGTACTTTTGCTGCTTTGATGTATTTTCCTTCTACAAAGCAAAACAAGAAGGACTGTTCTCACAGAGCTTCATGGGAAATTCTGCAGGCCCTCTGTCTTGGTCTCTTCAGCTTTTGGCAGAGCAGAGTTGAGGACACTGATCATAAAGTCCAGACACCAGAAGAGGTGAGGAAGGGACCATCTTTTACAAGAAATCCTTGTGAAGTCTGGAAGCTCATCTTCCCTGTTTCTTCAGCGTCATCTGCGCAATCTCTCCCAAGGCTCCAAGCTCAGGTCCAGTAGGTGGCATGTTGGAATGGACTTTGATCATCTGGAAATTGTTTGCTATTTGCCATCCCCTTGTTCCAAGCTTCATTTGTGGCTACACTTGGTTAACAAATTGCTTCTGCTTTGGCTGCAGACATCTGCTATGGCCCTTCCCTTTCCCTCTAGGGCATTTTCAGTCACCAAGGCAATGTGCATCACCTCCTGTAGTGGAAAACATTGACAGGAAAGTCTATTGTCTTAATTCTGGGGACAAATCACCTAGGCTCCGTTGGTCCAGCCTTGTCTTGGTGACCTGTGAAGCAGAAGTTCATATACACCTTTTCCAACAGGGATGAAAAGGTTCCAGCCAAGGTCTGGAGAGTGTGAGGAGGACGAAAACAGGGAACAGAGAGAAGGAAAGAACATAGAAGAGCGCTTATGTCTACCAAAGCAAAACTAAAAGGTCTGGGGAGCAAAGGAGGTTGGCTTTGGCTAAAGATCAAAGCCTGAAGGTGGCTGTGGCTTTCTGATCTTCTAGCTGAAAGCAGCAGAAGCTTTTTTCTTGCAATACTGATGGTACTGAGAGCTGCTTGCAAAAGCCCAGAACCTCAGGAAGAGAGTCACAAGGATGTGAGCTTTCCCATCACCTGATTTTCATTTGGAGGGGACAAGATTAGTGGTATTTGAGTATCATGTAGCAGGGAAGAGAGTTGAAGATGCAGTACTCAATGGCTTCAGGGAGACCAAGAGCAAACACAACCACAATTGCCTATCTGTTTGAAGCAGGCTGCAGGATAGGGAAGGGGCTATTTCTTCACCAGCTCTGTGTTCAGTGGAAGCATGAGCTGGCAAGAAAGGAGAGTTCAGCTGAAGCCTAGAACATGAAATTGAACCAGTGGCTTTCTAATGAAAAGCTAAAGGGAAGATTCCACAGTCCACATAATTGCAGCAAATGATGGCAAGCCAAGGGGAAGGGAAGCAGGTTAATTTGAAATCAAGAGGGAGTTGATACTCTGCTGAGCTAAAATTTGTGTGTTTGTTACATAGATACAGTTTTCTGTGGGCATCTACCTTTTCCAAATGTGGGTGAGAATTGCTGAGGACACTCTGAAGAGAGTCCTTCTACAGTGTTGAAACTTTGCCCAGAAGTCACACCAGCCTTCTACCTGTTCACAAATAACCCAGCATGTCAATCACTAACCACAGAGCCCGGTAATTAAGACAAATCATTGGGACTGAGAGGTTAGAAAGCAGTAGATACAGTAACTAGCATCAGTTGAAGCAGACATTTGAACTTCTTGGGATGATACACATGCCCTCCTTTCAGGAGATCCACAGTTCAGGAGTACAGTTGATGTATAATAATGCCTCTCTCAGAATTTCTTGCATATGAAAAGATTCTGGCAATNNNTGAAAAGATTCTGGCAATGTGCCGGAAAAAAGTAAAAGAGCTGAGCTAACCCAAGAGGAGCTGGTTTTTATGTCACTTTCCATCCTGAGACATGAGAACATTTTTACAGGTTAGCATGCTGGTGTCTCCCTGTGGCACAGCTGGGATCAATGGCAGATGGCACAGGGGCTTGTCCAGAAGAATGACTAACAACACATGAAAATGCCTTCCATGGCCAGTGGAGCTGTAGGAAAAGAGACCTCTGCAGCTGTTCACATTAACAACTCACAAATAATGCAACCAACTAATAGGAAGGTTAATGTAAATTCATCAGGCAAATATTATTCAACCATCTGACGAGCAGCTTNATATTATTCAACCATCTGAAGAGCAGCTTGATTAATGAAAAGGTTATTTGTGAATAATTCCAGAAGGATGATAACACATTGGAAAAAGTACAGAGAAGTGATACTGGGCTGATTAAGAAACTAGAAAGCATGCCTTAGCATGAAAGACTCCAGGAGCTCAGTCTGCTCAAACAGAGATCATGTGAAGGGTTCACTTCATCACAATCTCTCAATGCTGACATAAAACCAGGTTTGATAACTGAAACTGAATGAATTCTGACTAGGAAAAAACCCTGATATTTTAGAAGTGAGAGTAATTAATCAGTTTACAGAAAGCTTCTGGTAGATTTCTCAATTCATTAGCAATATTTAAAAAAAAAAAAAAAGGCACCAAAACCCCCCCAACAATTACCCTGAAAGTTACTCTGTATTTCCAAGAAAAAGCAATTCAGCTCTTTTATGCAGGAGCTTATGTATGCAGGAGCTCAGATGAATGATACCACTGGCCCCTTCCTACTTTGCAATCTCTAAACCAATGAGCAAGTTACTCAAAACTGACAGCAGAATTGTGTGTAGGCTCATGGCATGATTTAGGTTGGAAGAGACCTCAAAGAAGGTAAGCTGCTGAACAGACAGATACACCATTTGTCAATGTTATTCAGCAGGCTCTAATTATGATGTTTGCAACGACTGAGGAGATCAATGGAAAGATTCCTAGTGACAACATCAACCTGAGTAAAGCACTATCTACAAGACACACCTTCACTTCACCCTTTGTTCTTCAAGGAGAAAAATCCTCTTTGCAGATGCCTTTTACCCTTTGCCACACCTGTCTTTCTCTTCCTTCCACCAGTGAAAGGGACTTAGCACTAACTCAGGCAGGATTTGTGAGGTTTAACTCACTAATGATTGCACAGTGCTTCAGGAGTCTCATCTGGGAGATTCAGTCTATTCCTGTGTGATCCCACTCACTTATTCTCTTAGACAAATGAGGGCAGGCACTTGCCTTCTTGTATCTGGCAACTACTGCAATAACAGCTTCAAAAATAGATTTTCGCAGAGAATTTAAAAAAA
>VYZP01051380.1:0-56917 GCA_013400635.1 Hypocryptadius cinnamomeus | reverse complement strand
AACTGTCCTTACCTCTGAGATGCCAAGAGTGGCACAGAAAATTAGTGTGAGACCACACAGGAGGAGTGCCTGATGTAAGGCACTTAACTGGAAGACCTAAACCTCAGTTTCCATGCCAGCCTACTACTAATGGAAGGATATGATTTCACCTGCTCTCTGGAGTGGCACATTACAGCAGTGAGTGGGACTTTAAATATCTGTGGTTGGATGGTATCAGGTTAAGACCTCAGCCCAACCTCTCTATGCTTTGCTTTAGCTAAAACTTGCTCCACGGAACTCATTGAAATCAGTGGGAAACCTCTCAAGGGTGCAGTGAGCTCAGCAGAAAGCCATGTGGCTGCAGATCCAGGCCTTGGTGGTTATGGCTTTGTTTTGGGAGTTTTAGTCTAGATTTTCTAAACAGTTCAGCTGCTGGTACCAAACGAATGCCAGGACTATTTAATTCCTTCTGGCTGGGAATAGATGTCATGTCGTGGGGGAGGGTCAGAGGCTGGGGAGGGGCAGCATTTCCCCAGTGATAACTCTGAGCCATGCACATGGGGCAATCACACACATTTCCAAAGGGGCTGGAGTCCTGGGTGCAAGTGCAGTTGAAGATGGTCCCTATGTATGTGCTGTCCCACTGTTGGATTTCTGGATAGCCATAGTCATACTGGAAAATTATTAACATTTTCTGGACAATCCCAGCCACTCCAACCTAACATCTGTTGATCGGTCAGTGAGTTACAGGCTCCTTCTGGAACACAGCCTCACAGGAAGCAATGTCAATGCACACAGCAGGGCAGGCAGCTACTCCATCCTCCCTTTTAACCAGAGACTGCAGCAGAGTTATGGAAGGTTACAAACCCTGAGTATCCTGGACCACACTGTCAATTGCAAGTTGTTCCCTCTCTTGAGAAAAAAAGTCAGGTTCAAACAAATGGCCTTTGCTCCTTGCCATATTTCACATTATTTCACCTTTCTGCTCAGCAGTTCCAAGAAAGAAAATGAAGCCAAGACTGGCAACTGGTAGATCTCCTGAAAGTGTTAAATAATAAATTGCATCTGACTGAATGAACCCATGAGGCCTAAAGCCATTCAGTCTCTCTAAATCTTGGGATTTCATTGGAAGGGGTGTAGCTGCATGTGAATGAGTGTAGTAGGGAGACATGAAAGCCCCCTAAGCTTCTAAGTTTACACCCAAGCATTTACAGCTGGGGAGATGTGAGATATGATTGTGGCTGAAGAATAGGCTAGGATTCTTGTCAAGGTACCAGTTAGTCACTGGTCTCACTGTGCTGCTCTCTGAAGACAATGCAGTGCTGGGTTCTAACCTCACATAATAAGAATGAAAAAGAAAACACCAAAAAATGCTACAGGGGATATTTTCTATGGGCAGAACTAGAAAAAAATATGGAAATCATCCTTTTTTTGGATGAAAGTCTGAAATCTGCAGACTTTTCTATGTAAATTAAGTGATTTTTTTAATGTAAAAAAACCCCAACCCAGTGAAAAATGTTTACTCTTTTCCTCATCTTTCCTTTCACCCCTTCCACTTTTCTCCATGCCACTACTGAAAAGGGGTTGAAAGGAAAAGAGACAATAATTCTGAAGAGAGTTAAATGTTCTTCAAGGGAAAGTTTTTGAATAAAGGGCTATGAGCACTTCTACTTCTGGACATTTGACATGTTGAGTTCCCCACTCCATAATTTCTGTGTTCTTCACGGAAATCCATTTGCCTCTGGGGTTAAGTGCTTCAATTATTAATCCAGGTATATAATCAGGGCTGAATACAGCCACTATGTAAAGCATGACTGCTCTCTCATCATCTGAGTGGGAATATTCACAGAAAGTGTAGGGAAGGTGTGGCCTCTTCATGTTCCTGTGTAACTCAGCTCCTAATTAAATTCCCTAAATGTGCGTTGAACAGCAGGAGGCCTCCTGTGGGACAGGTAAGTTGGTACAGAGGGCTTTCATTCTTCCCACTTTCGAATTATTAATTCATGAAAAATAGTTATAAAATATCTGGAATGGATGCTGAGCTAAATATAGAAGGGAACTGTTTGCCAGTGTCAGATGCTTCCATAACATGCATGTCACCGTGCCTTTCTCAGCTGGTGAGCAGTAGTTTGCAAAGTCTGGGTGAGCATGGAGTGGTTTTACCCGACGTGAGATGCTATGGAAAAGCAGTCGTATGGTGTTTGAGGTTTCTCTTTGTAACTGGCTCCAGCAATCAAATACACCTCCTCCCAAGCTGTTGTTTCCTACTCTGTACATATATCTTCCATCTACTTAGCTTGAATTTTGGGTTTTGCTATGAAAGACCTTCTAGATATGAGACATGATTGCCTAGAGAAGGCAGGCAGATAATCTCAGTTGTAGAGTTATATTTTTCAGTGTTAGCTTTCTGGGTTTGCCCTTTAAAGATATGACAGTTGTATATAAGTGGAAGTAATTTAGCCCTGGAGGGGTGAAATTCTTTTTTAAGCTCTTCATGTAATCTTAGTTTGTTACTGCAAAAAGATCTCTAACCAGAAGCAACTGGGTCCAATCTGATGCTGAATTAAAAATAACTAGAAATCCTGAGGCAGTCCTCTGCAGTGCCAGAGCAGTTGCCAGATGCAGTTGGCGTCAAATGTACGTCTAACTCAAGTGCATTTGCCTGTATTTTACCCACAGGTACTGCAGGCAGGAGGGCAGCTGGAGGGGTGTCCTGCTGGCTGTCCTGCAAGTGGAGGCTCACCAAAGCCATCCTGTTGATGCAGAGGTGCCACCCCACAATGCTGGCAATTGTAGAAATAGAGAGTAGAAGGCAGTTCCTGCCTAGAAGAGGTAAAAGGCTGCAACTGGCAGCAGAAAAGTGCAATGGTTGCCTCTGGTTGTTCAGCAGCTCAGAAAACTCTTGGAATTGATTTGGCTCTGCAGACACGCTGAAAACAAATTTAATCCCATTCCAGTAAATTCTTCTGGTTTACTGCTAGCATGAAATGCCCTGACCGTGATTTTACATGCAAGCACGAGGTCACTACACGCAGTACTGGTTTATGTGAACTCTTCAATGCCAGCAACAGGATTTCAAAATGATGCAAGAGTATTTTTGTGCTGAGGAAGAGGTGAGAACTTCAGTTACCCAGAACTAGGTCATCAGAACCTAATGCAGGGCAGGGCTGGGAATATCAGTCCACCAGTCATATCCCAATATGGATGGGGTCATCATGTGAGCAGGCAGAATATTTGGACAGGAATTTATCTAAGGTCACATGCTGTGGGCCATGTCTTCATCATATTTACATATCTGATTTTTAGGCATCTATGCCCTTTGGACACATACTGAGTTAGACTAGGTAGCAAGGCAACCTTAAAGATACGGGCTAGAGTTATGGGACCGGTTACATTTAGGGAGCAACACCTAGTTTCTTACTGATCTACACAATTGGGAACAGTAGTTTTCCTGTAACGGTGAGGTTAGAGTCCATGTTGTGACAGTTGTGACAGTGGGGGGAAAAAAGGAAGGTAAATAGTTTTTCTGATCCCTTTGGTTAGGATAACTTTTGGGGAAAATATGTAATTCAGTCTAGCTTTGTTTTGTGGGCAGTTCAAGAATATCTTGGTCTGTATAATGATGTGGGGAAATAGCTTGTTCTATTTCAGACAAAGAATATTTCCAGAAAGATAAGTTGAGCTACATTTACATTATTTGATCTAATAGTTTGGCATCACTGAAGAATATAAAATGGACTAAAAAGTGACTGAAATGTAGATATATCTTTACTGGTCAACAAAACTCTTGCAACAGGCCACCTATTAATATTGTTACAGTCTTTATCTTCTTAACCTAGTGGGCTGCCTCCCCTCTATAGAAGGGAGACTATTTCTTTACATTTGGGGATAACAGGGCAAGGCCAAGCAGTCAGTGTTTATGAAATAGAAATAGAAAGAGGAAAGACAGTCTCTTTGCAGAGATTGTGCAAAGGTCAAGAAACACACATTATGCGTCATTAGGGCTTTCAAATTGCTTGTATGTTTTCAAGTAAAATGGATCTAGGGAGAGTACAGCAGAAGAAAAGGGTTTAGGGAACTAGCCACAGACAGTTAAGCAAGAGCCCAAGACTTCAAACAGATTTCTACTTACATTCCCACTGAACCTCATTTCTAGAACTTGCTTCTTTATGGCGATTCCTATGTTTTTAAGTATTCATCCCAGGTCTAGCTTGAACCTGAGCTAAGCAGACAGAAATGAATGGAACACTGCCCTGCTTAACTCTGTTTTTCTGCTATCCCATCAGGTGTAAAAGAGTGACTGGCTTCAGAAGCACAAATGCGTGGAAAAAGGAGCGATGATGCATTCAGTGCTTGCAGCTATGAAGCCCTGGGGCCTTCTCAGCCCAATGTTCATAAATCAAACATCCATCAAACCACAAGACACTGCAAATTTATGTCCCTCTCCTCCTTCCCAGCTCCCTGCCCTTCACAATATCCACAATATTCCTACTTGAAATTCCTCAGAGACACACTAATACCAGACATAGACACACAGACAGACAGACAGAAAGGCATCAGTTAGTGAGGTACAGCTCATAAGTAATTCACTAAAGAGTCTGCTGGGATAGGGGAGGGAACTGCTGTGGGTGTATTGTTCCAGTCCCATCATTTCCCAAAACGCTGAATGAAAGAATAACTTGTTTATAATACTGCATGACATCAAGGCAATGCTACATAGCTACACTTGAGAAACAGCTTTGAACCCTGTGACCTTCCTTCAAGTGAGAAAGTCTTTAGGGAGGTCACGGGATGCAGAAAGCTGTATCCTTCTTCTGATTCTCTAGATCCACTTGTACCCTTGAACCACCTGCTTTATTTTCCCTTACAGCTGTTAACTCTGGCTTGAAGCTAAAGATATCCCCTTGCCAAGGAGCCATGCGAGTGATACACCAGTTCATTCCAGAGTAGGTTTTTGACATAAAATGAAACAAGTCCAGGCACTCCATCCTCCTCCAGTAAGCTACAGGAGGAAAAAAAATCATTCCCTATCTGTGTACCATGTTCACATTACATAATTATCTTCTCTCTTTGTCTTTACCTACCCTGCTTAAAAGTACTTGGCTTTGCACGTTCACAGCTTTGATTTTGATATACTCTTTCTCTTCCCTAATACCACAGCTAAATCCTTTGTGTTACACAGCAAACAATTGCACCTTCCTTTGAAGGTGCACTAGGTACACTGCCTGATTGAATTCAATGTTTCTAAGCAATAGAGAGAATCTGCTGACCAGTTAACCTCTTGTATTTTCTTCTTTTACAGTGAAGTAAAAACAAAAGCAATCCAAAATTTAGAAGGGAAAAAAAAAAGCGCCAAAACAAATGAGAACTGATCCTGCTCTCCTGAGAGAATGTTTACTTTAGAGATGTAAGCTAATGCATCTTCTATCTTGTCTTTCCCCTAGGCAGCTTCTTCCAAAGAAAGGAATAATATCTTCAGCATCAATGCGGGTGTCTTATGTCTGGGGGACTAATCACTTCCAGGAATGAGCCCTGATGACTTAAGCTGCTCTGTGCACAAAACTCCATGCATGGAAGACAAAAATATTGTTCTGTTGCCCCAAAAAGGGAAGAAGGTTTCAAGGCTTGCTAAAAACAACCTCCGATCAGCTGTACACATCTAGACACTGTTGTCTTTGGTGTCCCAGATGGTCCCAGCTGTTGGCGTAAGCATTGACAATGACACTCATTCCTTTTGCACACAAGTCCTATGCAAGCCCAATTTTTCAGCTGCCTGCTGATGGGAAGTGAAATTCACACAGAGAAAAGCTGTCCTTGAGGCCCAGAGGATCCCAAAGCTCGTGGAAAAAATGGGGAGGATTAGTTGTAGGATCACTTCCGGCTACTATCTAATTTTATCTGTGTGTCACTGATATCGAACGTCATTCTTTTTATTATGAGAACCCCTCAACAAACAGGGCTAAAAATAAAAAGCAAGGGCTTGTAGCTGGCACAAACTGTGCTACATGGACTCCAATTTGTATAGCAGGAACTATATAATCACTCTGAGACGTGCCCAAGCCCTCGGGCATCCCACGGGATTTCAGTCACTTGTTTACAAGGTGTTTTGATTTGCAGCTGTTTGACTACAGTGGCATTTCAAGAGGGGGCGGTTTGAAAGGATGTTGTTACTGTGGATGCCGGGATTGGGAAATGGGTATTGAAAAATCACACAAGAAACAGGCGAGTGCTGTCTTTGTTCTTCCCCCCTTACATATGAATGACGTCAGTGCAGGGGAAAGGAGCTCCAGAACAGATCCAGAGACCAATGCTCTGGAAGGAATAAGCAGGGTGCAGGTAAATCCCTGAAAATAGAGCTGTGCCCTAGCCACACCAGAGTGCCCCACATCTGATCTAAGGGGACTAAGTTCTGGAGGTAAGAAGGGAAGCATCCAAGCCCATTGCTTTTCCACCTTTTCTAACAAGATCACAACACCTAAGAACTAGGGTAAAGGCCACTTCAAACAGACCAGCAGCTGAAATGGATTTAGTCACTGGCTCAAAGTGATTTAGCACTTCAGATGGCTCTTTCCATAATTTCCGCTCTCCTGACCTGAACAGTTCCTCTTTCAGAACTGCATTAAGCTAATGCCCACTTTCTTCTGGCCCTATTGGGATAATGGATTCAAATATGCAGAAAGAATGTAAAAATCCATCTGTTATCTGGGATGAGTGATTTGCACAATGGTGCCCATGAGTGTTTGTTTAACACTGCAGACAGCAGAACACTGCTAAGTGGTAACACGCTGAGAAAGGGAAAGAAGGGAGGAGAAAGTAGCCTGGCTGTTTAAAAGCTACGTCCACCAATCTGTCTGCATTTTTTTGGCTTAGTTAGCTGTTTGCCTGTTTTTTGTGGGAAACCAGGAAGGACACGTGGAGCCTTTCCCAGGCTTTAGTGTTATTCTCTTGTTTCCAGCCTTGGATTTTGTATGCGTTAATTACAGCAACTCACGTAGAAAATCTAGTGCCAAGAGGATATTTACCTTGCAAACATTTCATCTGCTGCCCCCCTCTGCCCTTCTGTGACTTTTTCGAGCGATGACTGACTAGAGGCGCCGCGTTGCACTTGAAGAAGCCTCACCCTTGCCAACCTCAGACACCAGCCCTTTGCCTGCTCAGTGTGTGCCAGAAACCTGGCTGCACTTTCTTGGCAGGGAGAAGCCATCTCCTCACTTCCTGAAGGTGAAGGAGGGCTCAGCCTAGAATATAAAGCATAAAATGGGAAAGAATCAGTTAGATTATACCATGACAAATTGTTGTTTTTCTAGGGAGATAAAAACCCACCCTATGTTTGATTATGAGTGACATTGAACAGTTTGGCACCAGCAACTTCTCTGCTGGAGTCACGAGTGACTACTCTTTAAGCAAGTACCAGAATTATCTAGGCTGGCATTACAGTTCATCACACTCCTTGCTTTCTTTAGGCAAAGTTGAAGGGAAAATCTGCATTTGCACTGCACATGCCATCAAAGATCTCAAAGAACTTGACTTATCCTAGCCCACATGCCAAATCTGAATTGGAGCCAGGGTCAGAAATTCTCACTCTCTCTCCTTTCCTCCAGCCAGGATAACTTTTCCTCAAGGTCAGCTATGACTGTTGCCATCAGAGGCATGCGACACTGTCAGCACCTTGCCACACACACCAGTTTCAGACTCCCTGGGTTTTACCCATAGCTATTGAGAACTGTCTACAGAAGAGGCTGCTAAAAAGAAAGTTGAAGACTGTTGAAGTCTATTCTAATCCACAGAGTCTATATTTATGCAGCCTGTGTCACAGCAGAGCAAAGAAAATGTCACTGGAACAGTTTTCTTTTTGCCAACAGGCAAGAGGTTTAAAAAGAGGCAGTAACCTCTATTTGATGATGTGTTTCTACAAATGTTTAACTTGCTATTTCATTTAGAAATCATCTTTAATGTTGATTTATATTCCTGGCAGTGAAGTCAGGAGGTTGGCAATCCCATTTCTTTTCAGTCTGTGCTCTGACTGAGGCAATAACGCAGATCAAAGAGAAGGAGTCTTACAGCACTCACATTTTATCATCTCGAATGTTTTCAAGTTCTCACTCTGATATTCATGGGCAGATTATGTAACTACTAGATTTATACTTCTGCAGGCCACATAGTAAAGACTGAAATGTTGTATCATTAAGAGGAGGTATTTGGAAATAATTGAATTGAATAAATGAACAACATATCAAGTAAACACTTGACACAAGCAGCAATGTTTTCCTGGAGATGTCGTTTTGCTCCAGTCTTTTATAGGGTCAGTCTCTTGTTTTCATGCCATGGAATATAAAATTAACTGCATTTTATTATACATTCTAAGTCTTGTTTTTCATCTAAATATGTCAAGCTGACATTTTATTGCCTTAGTAATTGCTAAATATTCAAGGACTTGAATTCCATCAATAACAGTTTACCTAACTGATGGAAGCAGAGTAAGCCACAGACCTTCTGTGGATTTTTCCGAGGGTAATATATTACAATTGATTATCTAATGGGTCAGAAGAATATGAAGACTTGCTTTGGTGCCTGCCTTGAGCCTCCCTGCCCTTGGCTTTTGTACAGTATCTCATGAACACTGACAGATTTAGTTGCCTAAGATTTGGGGACTTTGACAGCATAGCAGCACTCCCTTTTTAATAAAAAAGAGAACAAAGGCAGGCAGAGGTTAGCAGATCACAGCATCACTGGGGTTGGAAGAGACCTTTAAGCCTATCTCATCAACCAGCACTATCACTGTAACCCCTAAATCACTAAATCGTTCCCCTGCACCACATCCAGACACCTCTTAAACACCTCCAGGGATGGTGACTCCATCATCTCCCTGGGAAACCTATTCCAATGCCTAAAGTGCACTGAAGGATGAGAGATTAGACTGAGAGCAACCCTGAGGAGAAGGACTTGGGGGTCTTAGTTGATGAGAAGTGCAACGTGACACAGCCATGTGCAGGTTGGTTGGGGCTCTGAACAACCTGGTCTAGGGGGAGGTGTCCCTGCCCACGGTAGGGAGTTGGGACAAGACGATCTTTAAGGTCCCTTCCAAGCCGAACCTCTGCATGATTCCACGCAGTGGGACAGAACCCTGATGTGCTGCCAGCCAGAGGGCACAGACTGTGGGGCCATCACGGCTGGCCATGTCCCCCTCTGCACTGGCCCTGCTGCCGTGAGCCACTGCCAGACACACAGGCTGCCAGCATGGGCCAGGAAAGGCCTGCATCGGGAGATCACAGAATCACAGAATTGTCAGGGTTTGAAGGAACCTTTGGGGACCATTTAGTCCAATCCCCGCCAAGGCAGGGTCACCTAGAGGAGATCACTCAGGAAAGATCACGTCCCACATCCAGGTGGATTTTGAATGTCTCCAGACAGGGAGCCGCCACAACATCCCTGGGCAGCCTGTTCCAGTCCTCTGACACTCACTGCAAAGAAATTCTTCCTCATGTTGAGGTGGAACTTCTTTTGTTTTATTTTATGGCCACTGCACCTTGTCCTGTCGCTGGGCATCATCCTCTNTGGCTGTGGCGGTGGCCGCGGCCGCGGGGGCGGCTGTGGGGGCGGCCCCGCCGGCGCGACCTTCCCGACACCTCCCGATCCTTCCCCGCCCTTCCCCTCCTTCGGCCGCGGGGCCTTCCAGCGTGCCCCGGAGGAAGCGCAGAGTGACCCTAAACGAGACTTGCNAACCTGGTCTAGGGGGAGGTGTCCCTGCCCACGGTAGGGAGTTGGGACAAGACGATCTTTAAGGTCCCTTCCAAGCCGAACCTCTGCATGATTCCACGCAGTGGGACAGAACCCTGATGTGCTGCCAGCCAGAGGGCACAGACTGTGGGGCCATCACGGCTGGCCATGTCCCCCTCTGCACTGGCCCTGCTGCCGTGAGCCACTGCCAGACACACAGGCTGCCAGCATGGGCCAGGAAAGGCCTGCATCGGGAGATCACAGAATCACAGAATTGTCAGGGTTTGAAGGAACCTTTGGGGACCATTTAGTCCAATCCCCGCCAAGGCAGGGTCACCTAGAGGAGATCACTCAGGAAAGATCACGTCCCACATCCAGGTGGATTTTGAATGTCTCCAGACAGGGAGCCGCCACAACATCCCTGGGCAGCCTGTTCCAGTCCTCTGACACTCACTGCAAAGAAATTCTTCCTCATGTTGAGGTGGAACTTCTTTTGTTTTATTTTATGGCCACTGCACCTTGTCCTGTCGCTGGGCATCATCCTCTTGGCACCCAACTTTGAGACATTTATATGCACTAGTGAGATCCCCTCTCACTTTTCCCTTCCCTAGATTAAATAGGCCCAGCTCCCACAGCCTTTATTCATGAGAAAGATGCACCAGTCCCTTAATCATCTCTGTTGCCCTCCACTAGGCACTGTCCATGTCCCTCGGGTACTGAGGAGCCCAGAACTGGACACAGCACTGCAGATGTGTCCTCACCAGGGCTGAGCACAGAGGCAGGGACACCTCCCTCGTCCTGCCGGCCACAGGTTGTGCTGGATGCACAACACAGGATACCACCGGCCCTCCCGGCCGCCAGAACAGCATCCCGGATTTCCCAGGCCCGGCTCCCTGGCGCTGGCACNTTTTTTTTTTTAAATTTTAGTGGGGGTTTGGATTTGTGCTGCAGATTTATGATTACTTTAAATTCAGTGAGATGACAGAAAAATAATTCGGCCTGTTCCATGCTGTGCTGTGGGTTAGACCAGCGAAGCCCAAAGCAGGCCCGTGGGAAGGTCGGGCTCAGCTGGGAAGGGCTCCCTGCTCTGCACCTGTGGCCATGCGAACCCTTGTGCTGGCACCACAGCAGGAACCGAAGCCGGAGTGGGTGGAAACAGGTCCGGGAGACTGGGACTGCAGTTTCCACCAGCAGTGCTCCTCACTCACACCTGTCTTAACTTCACATTCACCCAGAGAATTCGTACTCGGCTCTGAAGCTGAAAACTTACTGAGAACATTTGGAAGGTGCAGCAAGTGCAGCCTGTCGTGTTGGGCACTGCATTTGCACAGACACTTATAAAGGTGACATGATGGCAGAAAGAGCAGGGAACTGACAGCCGATGGAAGAGTGAGTGGTGCTTTATCATGACAGTAAATCTCTTTGCACTATCTCTCTGGGGCTTTAGCAAAGTCAGGCCATGGAACACTTAATCTTTGTATGTTGCATATAAAAGAAACAAGATAAAATGGTAACTGTTTCTTCTGTTTTTCTCTTCTTCATGCTGCAAAAAAACCCAGTGGCCAAGAGCAAGTCTAAGTAAGTGATGGTTTTCCTCACCAGTTTTTGATTACTGTTATGTTGTATCTTTACAAAATGTTATGCTTCTCTAAATTTTTCTTTAATATGCCTGAGAGAATTCTAGTCCTTGAGTCTAGCTGCATCCTCTTAGCCATTCTGTATGTGTGTCTTTTCACAGGTAAGTACAGAATGGTGTGAAACCCTCCCATGGGTTCTGAACTTGCAGCAAAGGCAGGTTTTGTCATATGGGCTGTCACACTGAGCTCAGCAGTAATCTCCAAAATGCCCTGCACAGGGGGGAGCATATCTCTGTGCTCTGTGATTAAAGACAGGCTGCAAATTATCCAAGTATTTTTACTGTTGTTCACCTGTCATACCTTTTTAGTTGGGGAGAGTAAGCTAAGGTGCAGCGTGGGTCTTTCTTGGCTCTGGGCATCTTTGTTTGCTCTGTAGTCCAGCTCAGCAGAGATGTTAATGGGCTCTGGAAGAAAATTAGTCACAGTCCTCTGACCTGTGTTAAGGATTGGAAAGAAAGGAATATGTACTTTGAGCACACCAGTGCTCTTACAATGCAGGCACAAGCAAACAAGATCACGTGGAGAAACTGACTTGGATCCAAAATGCTCTTTGTAAGAAAATTAGCTAGACAATTCCAAGAGGCTAAACTGGTACATTTATGTGAACACATTCCTATCTTCCCATTCCCAGAAGTTGCATTCTGTGTGAGTGTATTATACTTGATACCACACAGGCCTGGGATCTATGGCCTTTGGTACATTTTCTGTATTTTGGTTTTTTTAAGAATCTGCCCCCAGCAGAGCCAGTACCAACCATTTGCCACATTTTTTCTGTTACAGAATTTCTGCACAATTGTCAGGCTTTTAAATTAAGAAAGCACTTCCCAAGTATGTGCCTGACAGAGCAGTTTGACGTTTCGTTGTTCTACTGTTATCTGTTCATAAAAACAAACAAAGCAAACCAGGAGATTTCTGCAAGGTGAAAAAGTAGCTTTTTAAAATAGCGTTACTAATGTTAATGTAGGGATTTCTACCACACACTCCCTTTTATTTTTCATTCCAGTGTTTCTTTCTGTTCTTTTAACGGTCCCATATGCACTCCAGGAATATTGTCTTGTATTATTTATCCTTCTCTACTCCCCTTGGGTTTCTTCCTGTGCCCTGACAGCTTTCTAGTGTTTTCTGCCTCTGCTCCTTGTTACATTCCTTCACAGGGGAGTAATTTTTTTGAGCAAGGTGTATTGTTTGGAATGGCCTTGGCCTCAAATGTGTGGTGCACAAGAATTTCAAGGCCTGGCCACACTGATGCCACTGATTCCCCCAGAAAGGAGAAACTGCACAGAGGCTTTGAGGAAGTGAGTGAGATACAGGGAAAGGAGTCTTTGTGGTTACTGAAGCTGCACAGCACACCTGCATTAGTGTACAGGAGAGGACAACAATCAGGGATAATGCCAAGGATATGTTCGGTCAGTTGTCTTCAGGAATCCAGTGTCTTTCTCTTTATTTTGAGCTCAATAGTAACTTAGATTGCAAAGCTGAAAAGGAAGAGCTTAAGGAAGTAACTGGTCAGAGCTGTACAAGTGAGGAAGAATGGGTTCATTTTGACAGACCATTTTGTTTTAGAAACAGGAAAATACAGGAAAATGGAAAGTCAACTGAGATGTATCCATCTCTTCGTTGAAATGGAAGATGTCATTTACAGACTGGTTAAAGGGTTTTAAATTTCTTTTGAAACTTCAGAAGATGCCCTCTGTCTGGGAAGTTGCTTGGATCTTGGCTTACTTCCAGACTGGGGGTGTGGAGCAGCTTCCTCAGTCTCCTGCTCCCAGGACACCGCAGTTGCTGCTAGCCTGCCCCGCAAACCGAGAGCCCTCCAGTGGGGAAGGGGGTTCCCGTGGCTGGGTTAATATCAACCTTTGTATCTCTAGCAGGATGGATGGTGCCAAGGGGTTCTGCTTCTCCTTTCGCATGCCTCTTGTGCCAGCCTATCTGCTTAGCTTCCTCTCTGCATGAGGAAGTGATAGTCTGTGATCCAGTGTTATCTACACCCTGAACATCTTTAACTACCATCATCCTTCCTCTCTTGCCCTTAGCTTTTAAGCCTTCGTGACTCAACTGTATGCTGATTTTCCTAATTTCTTGTTATCTCTCCTGTTTTTATCCCTCCCACCTCACTGTTTTTTGGAGGAGCTACTTCTCTCTAGGCTTGTGTCCTGTTGAAGAATTATTTACTTAAACTTGATGCTGGAGCTTACGGTTTAGTGTTTGTCTGTGTTAAAAGTTAAGCATACACAGTTTTTATACTCCCATCCCTGAAGTTGAAATGAAGTGTCTTATGTGATTGTGCCAAACTGTGCGTGCTGAAAGCTTGTCCATTGCCCCTGCCCTGGCAGATGTGCTCACTGAGTGCCTGTGCACTGACACAGAGACATCCCTTGTGACTATAGATACATTCTGGTGAGGATGAAGAGCGCTGCGGAGACAGGCTACTGCTTCAACATCAGGAGACTCCGACTGCAGGAAAAACTGGTCTTGCTGAGATACGATCCCATCGGTAAGAGCTCGGGGAAGAAGTCAGCGTGCTTTGTATGAGCTTCTCTGACTCTGGGGGAGAAAAGATTTGAATGCAAGAGGATTTTTCCCATCTAAGCAGAATATGTCATAACATGTTTCATACTCAGTGACTGTACGCTTGCTGTTCTTCATGACATTCCAGTGGGAAGTAAATGTTACCCTCATTTTACAGATTGTGGCAGTGAAACAAAGTAATGACTTGCCTGACACATCAGAGACTTTGATGACAGCCATGCCACATGTCACTGGTGAAGTCAAGTGACACAGGAGTTCTTTCATACTGTTTCTTTGTGTGGTTTGCTAGACTGTGCTACCTCCAACAAGCAGGCACAAAGTATGCATCAACAGAAGTGTTCTGTTAAGCTGCTATGGGAGCTCTAGACCAGAAATTTTAACCACCTCTTACAAAATGGACTTTTTCTTCTAAAGAAATAGGCACAGATTCTTCCTATTTCACAAATGATATCACTCTCCAGATGGCAGTTAGTGGATTCTTTTATGTTCCCCTGGTCCTTGCAGATTTTCTCAGTTTAAGAATCTGATTTGTTGGACAGGTTATAGCACCTGCCACACTGTCTTTTGCTCACCCAGCTTTTTGAAATGTGACTAAGGCTTCAAGTTTCTGTTGGTAGCATTAAAATGGTGAATTTAGTGTTAAAAATCTTAATGTGGGTAAACTTAGAATTTAAACCAAACCATATTAGAAATAACATGGTGTAGCTAATGCAAAAAAGGCTTATATAAAGTTGTAGAATATAAGAAATGTATTAAGCAGCTGTAAGTAGATAATGCATGGCCAGTAGTTATATAATTCAAACTTATTTTTTCTTAAAATGTTCTTGTTAGACAACTACCTTTTCATTCTCAGAGCCAACAGTACAGGAGCTTTGAGAGGTGAGAGAAACCACCAGAGAAGCAATATGCAGTTTTCAAAGGTGACAGAGGTTGTGGCTTTCCTTTTGAATTCCACACAGAAGGGGAATTGGAGATCTCTGGGATTATATTCTTGAATAAGAAAAATTACTTATTGCATTGAAACATTGTGCAGAGTGATCCTCCAGAGCTTTGCAACTTGTAGAGAAGTGAAGAAAGAGAAGAACTCAGAACATGTAGTAGGTTGCTGAAGAAAGCTTTGATCTTTGTAGCCTGTAGTAGAACACAAGTGAGAAATTGATGTGAGAAAGTGTTGCATGTGTGAAGGGAAGTAAATTTGAGTCTAGATAACAACTCACATCAGGAATATGTTTGGAAGCATTTCACTTGGCATGTGTTTTCACCTTATGTTTTTCTACTTCTCAGAAACCTGGGACATCCACAGAATTAAGCTTTTTTGTGAAGTAGTGGCAGGATTGCCCAAGTTTCACTACCTCCTAACTGCAGCAACAGAATCTGTACTATCTGCAGTATTTCTTAAAACGAAACTTTTTTGTGGAAGAAGAGATTTTGTTGTGTGGATTGCTCTTGCGTAGCTTTCAAAGGAATTCATATAATGAAACTAACCAAACAGATGGCATTTTGAATCTTTGTTTTGCTTTGCTTTATTTTGTAATTTTTGGTTTTTATTAAGGTATTGACTATGCTTAACCTGCCCCTGGAGGTTTTTTTTTGCAAACACCTGCATCAGGCATTGTGGTCACAGCCAGTTTGTGCCTCGCTGAGAGATCCACAGGACAATTGGTTAAGTTCCCAGTCAGTCTGTGAGACCAACTGGATCCAACTCATCATCTGTAGTTGTTTGGGCTCTGGAGTTGAAGAGTAGTAGAAAGCAGAAAGAACCTATTTTTGTCCCTACATTGAACAGCTGTGACTCAGAACAGTCACACAGAGCAGCTGTTGAATGTTTTCAGTCACTTGCATCCTGACACTTATTCTCACAGAGGTAAAGTGGACATCTTAGGAACTAAAAATTACACGTGGTAAAGTGAAAGCACCATGAAACTCCTTCAAGAGTTGGTTAACAACAGTGCTGTGCCAGTCAGTTGTTCCACACTCATTTAAGTAGTGAACGCAGCCAGGAGAAAAGGAACGTGGGCTGGTTGAATTGAATTTTAACACTTCAGGCTTCTTAACGGATTCTTTTTTCTCTTTTTTTTTCCCCCTGTAGCAAAACAACGTGTCCTCTTCACAGAGAAGAGAAAAATCCGTTCTGTGTGAACAATGACTGGACTTGATTTATACATGAGAAGAGGATGGTCTGGGGGGAGGATGGGGTGAACACTGATTCAGAAATCCAGCAACATGGGCTGAAAAGAGAGGAAATGAACTGGGATCACCGTCTCCTGTGATTTGAAGACCATTGTGAATAAAACAATGTAGAGAGAGAAAATTCTTAATGTCTGGACATAGATCATCACAGTAACATTTATTTATCTTTTGAGTTATTTTTACAGTGCTCAATTAAAAAAAATTAAATAGCAAATCCCATTGTCTGTGTTTTCTATTGTGAAAGAGGCTGTAATCTTCAAAGGAACTATTGTTTTATAAAGCAATAAAAATTAACATTTTCCACAGCAGGAATTCAATGGCAGGATTGCAAGTTTTTCTAACCTACCAGCCACAGATGCGACAGTAGTGACCACGAGCTGGTGTCATTACTTGGAGGGGTTATGTTGCACCAGCTCCTTCTGAGGAAAGAAAATGGGAACCTAGATGAGTTTTTGGATAAGCTATTAACATGGTTAAAGGCCTGTATTATTTTCAGCCAGGTTAGTAGGATGGATTTTTCATTCCTGGGTTTTCATCAAACATGAAGAAAACAGACAAGGTTGTTCTCTGATGTTCTTGTAAGCTTTTCTTCCTTAGCTTGCCTGTGTTTAGAGCAATGTGGCTAGAAACATTTTTCAAAGTCTACCTCAGTAGCAGTCCTGTCCTATTTTCAGTTGGAAGGACCTTGCTGAGTGTGGGGAAGCATAGAGTGCAGTGCCACACCTGAGGCACGTGGGCACAGGCGGGCCCAGGCTCAATATATGGGGCTTTGTTGTGAGCCAAACACTGGCCCTGGTGTTTGAGCACTGAAGTTGTAGTCTCAAAGCTAATGCTCTGCTTCATGTGCTGCCATTTCACATAAGCAGTTCTGATAAAATCAAGTACAAATACTGTCAGGAGCCCAATACCCTCCAGGTGTTTTTCTGTAAACTTCATGTAGTTCAATAGAGCACACTGTGTGGGACGGCCACAGGGCTGTGTGGGGCCAGAGAGACCTGCTGAGCTGTGTTTGAAAGACCCACCACCCGCACCCCATCTTACTGCTGTAGAACAGGAACATGCAGGATTCCTGAAATGAGAAGCAAAGAGACTCTGCTGGCCTTTCCAGTCAGCAGAGGAGAACCTCGGTGCAGTCAGGAGAATAATGCTGTCTGGTATGAGATAAAATCAGTACAGCGAGCTAGACAATCAATCAGAAAAGGTCCTGAGGCAAGTCCTTCCTGTAAGGATATGAAGATTGTGTCCCCGGTGCCTGGACGCTCACTGATGCGACACAGTTAGACTTCCTGATCATTTCCTCCATGGATAACTTGGGATAGTAGGCCAGGTAGAATGCCAGTGCTCCCACAAAACTGTCTCCAGCACCCTAGAATAAAATAACAAACAAGCTGAAGTGTATTTGCACAGGGAAACAATTCTGATGCCTTTACCGGAAAGACACAAGTTGTAGCACTGATTGCAGGGGTCAGGAAATTGTTCAGGGGCTGAGTTCAATACACTTTTCTATGCCTAGGAAATTTTGCAAAGTTAAACTAATGCCACAATACTATCCCTGTGCCCAGCTGCTGCGTCAAGGTACACACTATAATATGGCTTAAAACTTAAGGAAAAAGCAAAGCAAGCGTGCCACAGTTCAGCAAGATGCTGTTATAAACACTGCTTTTGAAACTTCCTGTTGCTGGAGTGTCTGATTTTGATTTCTCAACCTTGATATTTCATTAAAGCTATTTTTCTCTTATTTAACTTCCGTTTTTTATAAAGGTCAGTGGTAGACGGGGCCGTGAAAAGGGGGAGGAAAAAAATAAGCCATGTGGCTTGTGGTGTCTGTAAATTCCTAGTTGCAGAGGGATATGTTTTGACACTTCCAGAACTTAGCTGTTGTTTATTAAAAAGATCCCACTATCATTAAAAACTAGTGTTGTACCTATCACATAAATCACTTTTATTCCTGGGGCAAGCTTTGCCACCTGTGCTGAATTTGACCATGGAAGATGAGGACAGTGACATTCACTGGGAGCTCTGGCAGCCATGGCCCTCTTGAGCTACCCATCGTTCCCAAGCCATGCCCTGTGTGGCCCATGGGAGCCCTGGGGAGTCATGGAGTACATCTGTCCCACATGGGCACCAGCCACAGCCCAGCTTGCTCTGACCCTTGTGCCCAGATACAGCTGGTTGTGCTCTGGTCAGCAGGGAGTGACAGCTGTTTGCCTCCCAAGCGCTTCTTAACAATAACTGTTGTTTAGCTGTTCAGTGCTATGAAGTGTCCCCAGCAACTGGGAAAATTTAACTTGATTGATGGTCATGTTTAACTTGATTTGCTCATTTCAGTCCACCACATTTCAGTCTTCTCCCCTAAAACTGTCTCGATTTCTAAGGCCAGACTGATACCAGTTCTTGTTGGTACCATAAAACTGGTCCTAAGGTCCCTTTTTTTTAATCATACTTTTATACCAGTGAAGGCATTAATCTAGACACACTAGTGTTATCTTATTTCATTCCAGATCCAGCATATGGACTACCTTCCCTGAGGGATTTTGCCTCTGTAGTTGTAATAAATAGGCCCCAAGAGTCACATGACAAGAGCAAAGGGCCTGGAAAAACTGTCAAAACAGCTCAGCAAAATTTCTAATGGAAGTTTAGACTAGGAAGTAATATTCCAATTTTGAATACTAGTGTTTCTCAGTCTTATAGTCTTACTTGCCTTGAAATCAGCTGTTTACAAAATCATCCCAGCAAAACAATGCCACTTCCACAGAAATTTGTTTCTAATGTTGCAAGAAGCTGACAGGGCAGAGCAGCATAGGCACTGCTAGGGACCCTGCCAGGGGTGAGCAGAGGATAGGGGCCCTACCCCGGCCTGGCCTCTCCCTGCCCAGCCCTGCCACAGTGACTGTTTGCATTGGTGTTTCCAGTCAGAAAACTCCCTGCTTAACTCTTGCTTGGCCTGGAGTTTGAATGCTGTCTTCTATCGAGATACAAGGGAAAGCAAGGCCTGGCAAATGACAAGTTAATAAGCAAAGCTGTGCCCCTGCATGCAGCTGTAGCAGCACCTGTTTCAACAGTTCTGTATTCCTGAACATACCAGGGGCAGGTGAAGGTTTTTATCAATTTCTGTTTGGCCTTTGTCTCCCTTCTGGTTTCCGGAGTGTTCCCACAATGGCAGGTGGAGCAGGAGCAGGTGACTGCTAGTTAAGCATTGCCAGTGTCTTTTGTCTGATGCATAATACAAAAATCTCCATCCCACCTCAGAGTTTGTAATCTAATCACTGCATGATTAATTATTAAAGCTATTTTGGTGCTGTTGTTACAGATAGCAGTAGGATTTCAGCATGCAGATCTGTTCTGCTGTAGCTCTAGCAGGAAGAACATTTTTTAAAGTGATCACTGGGAAATGGAAGTAGCCAAATATTTTAATGAATAATTCTCAGCATATCTGGTGTCAAATGGCATAAACTGTTACCTGGCAGCAGCATGGAGCAGAATAGTGTCTTTCTGTTTTTTTCTTTAACAATTACTGCACTGTTGGCTACAGGAACCAAAAAAAAAGACTAACCACTTGTCATCCAAGTCTTAGTCTGTGTGCCACTGATATGGAGTGTAAGCTCTCCCTGCAATGTCACTGTGACTCTCTGCTCATGGGTGATGCTCTGAGGTTGTGAGATGGCTGGGGATCTCCCTTTTAGCATGGCTGAACAATGATAAGTGGCTCTGAAAGCAGAAAAGGGAGAGAACAGCAGACTCCCATCCAGAATGGAATAAGGCCCCCTAGCATTTTTTTGCAAGAGAAAAGATTACAGGGTGATTGGAGAATATACAGAAGGATTTGATGCCAGTAAACATTTTCTGAAATCCTCACTTCCCATGCAGAGGCTCAAGCAGTCCATATCTGCAAAGCCCAGCTATCACAGACCCAAAGGGTATCATAAATGCAGTTATTGGTAAGTGAACGTTTTGTGAGGGGGGTTTTCAACAGAGGAGCTGCTGCAGTGAGAACAGTGTCATGTATCAGACTGATTATGTAGATACCCTGCTCAGCCTTGCTTCTGGTCTGTGCAGACATAACTGGTCAAACATGACTCAAAGAGCAATAGCACAACTGGTTCAGCTGCAAGGTTAACTGCAGTAAGAGCTATTTTTGGCTTACAGAAACAGACCTTCCTTCTTTGGTATTGTGGATTAAACTACATTGGGTTTGGTAGATTCAGAAAAGGTTAGCACAGAGCACTAGAAGGAACAGGCTCAGAGTAAAATCAAGATTACACAAAAATTGGAATAGCAAATAGTAGGTTTCCATTTAGCTGCTTCAAAATTGCTCTAAGAAAAATAATTCTAAACTACTTCACAAAAAAAAATTAATTTGAAAATGACCAGTAAGGTGCATTGAGAGTGCCCACTGACAAAATATAAATACAGAGTATGTAATATTTTACATTCTTCAGCATTTGTCTTCTGGGAATTCTAATACACTGCAGACTTTGAGATAATCCTCATATCCTTGAGTGCCTGGAGACAATTCATTCCATAATTATGAAAGTATAATGTGTTTAACCTTTTGTAAAGCAGGAGATGCTAGTTTGTTTGAAATAAAATAAATGGATTTAAAAATTGTCTGATATGCTGTGGCTCATTCTTAAATACAAATGTCATGGTTTTGACTAATTTTTATGGGTTTGAAGCAGTTTTGAAAACCTATTTATATTCTGTGCCACTAGTCTGTAAGGTCCTTGTTTTCCTGTGTGTCTGGAAAAGGGCATTTTTGTTTCTTACAATCCAACACTGATTGAGATTGTGTGCCTCTAGAGAAGAGAAAACCCATGAAAACACTTCTATTTATACCTTAGCTTTTGTTAGTCCTGATTTGTCAGAAGCTGGTTCACAACTTTAGTATAACTATTTTTATACGATGCTGCCCCGAGAAGCTTTTTAAGGAAAGTGCTTTGTAAGTGGAAACTATATTGTTCAACAGCCTTTCCAGTGTGTAAAGCCTTTTCCAATCCATCATGCACAGACTATTAGGATGCATTTCACTTATACAATAAGATGACTTGCTCACCAAAAAAATTTGGAGGCCAAGAGGCCAAAAGCTGCAGTTGACAGAGAGGCAGCAGTTGCACTGCCTTGTTCCAGGGCAATCTTTTACTCAGCCTTCGCTCTCCCAGCCTGCCCTCCTGGGCAAGAGCAACAGCAACTATGGAAGAACATGAGAGAGCTCTGCCTCCTGAAACCTCACGTTGTTCGTGAACCTCAGAAAACTTTTCTCAAGTGATTTTTAAGAAATTACAGTCTTTGTACAGTCTGGCTATTAAGATGGATTCATTCCACTAAATACATTGTAAGAGCATGTTACCAAGGCCCAAAGAAACACCTGAAATGGAGGTTGTACAGCAGTACAAGAGAAATGTTTTGCCTGTAATGATGAATTCTTCATGTAGTGAATAAATCAAAACATCAATCCAAAAGCTGTCAAAAACTGCCTCATGATGTACAACCAATAACATTGCTCACAAGGATGCTTATAGCCTCCAAGGAGCATTCACAGAAGTGCACAAATAAAAAAAGCCTGAGGATTATGCTGATTTAGTGCAGCCTACATCCATGGCAATGCAGAGATGCCCAACTTTGTTGAAGGAACCAGGCCTTGGAGAATTCCTGTTGTATTTATAGTGCTCCACAACTGTGTGATACTGGATTATGCTAAGGATGTTATCGCTCTGTCACATCTGCTCAACATTCCTTGCTGTACCTCTGCCTACTCTGTACCCAAACTGCAAATTAGTCCTATGTAACACAAAAATAGCTGTCAGCAAAGGCACTCACTATCCATTATCCATTGCTCACAAGTGGGAAAAGCCTGTGTCTCCCTACAAGAATCCCTGGGCTGTGCTTTGATGAAAGGTTACTAGTGGAACTGGAGAAACATTTACAGCCTTTGGATATATTCACATAGTCTTGTGCCATTTGGGTCTATGTCTCATCTAAGGGATAATTTCAGCTGAAATGCTCAGGGAATAAAATATCCTTTGATGACAGTGTGTGGTGGGGTGCCCCTAGATGGATATCAGGTGCCCACCAAAGCTACTCTGCCAGTCCCCTGTTCACTTGAATAAGGGACAGAAAATAGAACAAAAGGCTTGTGGATTGGAATAAGGGCAGGCAGCAATCACCATCACAGGCAAAAGAGACCTGACTTAGGGAAATGACCTTATTACCAATCAGATCAGAGTAGAATAATGAGAAATAAAAGCAAATCTTAAGACACCTTCCCCTATCCTCTATTCTTCCCAAGTTTAATTTCACTTCCATTTTCTCTACCTCCACCTCAAACAGCAGCAGGATGACAGAGGATGGGGATTGTGGTTCAGTTCACCACATGTTTTCTTTGCTGCTCCTTCCTCCTCAGGGGGAAGATTCCTCACACTCTTCCCCTGCTCCTGCATGGGGTCCTGCCACAGGAGACAGTCCTCCATGGAATTCTCCATGGAACATGAGTCCTTCCCACAGGCTACAGTTCTTCATGAACTGCTCTGAAGTGGGTCCCTTCCCCATGGTACAGTCCTTCAGGAACAGGCTGCTCCAGTGTGGGTCCCTCATAGGGTCACAAGTTCTGTCAGCAAATCTGTTATAGCATGGACTCCTCTCTCCACAGGTCCTGCCAGGACCCTGCTCCAGCACAGGCTTCCCATGGGTCACAGCCTCCTTTGGGCATTCAGGTGCTCCATAGGCTGCAGGTGGATCTCTGCATCCCCAGGGACCTCCATGGGCTGCAGGGCACAGCTGCTCCACCATGATCTGCACCAGGGGCTGCAGGGGAATCTCAGCTCCAGAGCTGGAGCACCTCCTGCCCCTCCTTCTGCACTGACCTTGGTGTCTGCACAGTTGCTTCTGTCACATCTTCTCTGCTGCTCTCCAGCTGTTGTTGCACAGCACTATTTTTACCCCCTCTTAAGGGGTAAAACTACATTATCCCAGAGGCACTACTACCATCACTGAAGGGCTCAGCCTTGGCCAGTGGTGGGTCCCTCTTGGAACATTGGCTCTATCAGACATTGAGGAAGCTTCCACCAGCTTTCCAGAGAAGCCATTCTTGTAGTCCTCCACTACCAAAACCTTGTCATGAAAACCCCACTCACAGTGGCTGGATCAGTTATGCAGCTTTTGGATTTTTATGATCTCCTTCTTCCTGAAAGAACCCATGTTTATCCTCTATGTGATGGAGAATGATTTATTTCTGGAAATGTTCCTGGCTGGTGTTTTTTTTGTTTGTTTGTTGGTTTTTTGGTGTTTTTTTACATGTGCATTTATTTGGCTGTGGAGTACTTTTAAAAATTATTTTCTGGGAGGTTAATATTTTCCTCCCCATATATTTCCTCATGTTTCCCTGGAAAGATATTTTGTCAGTTTAAATCAAGACAATCTTTAAATTAAACTAACTCCACTATCTTGAAACACTCCTGAAATTAAACTAATTTGACTATCTTCAAACTGTTTCCTAAAATCAAGGCCTAGCAAGGGTGATTACTCCCACAGTGTCTGGGGTTGCTAATCCTGTGTGGAAGCATTGCTGTCTTTGTAGGGCACCCTGCAGATACTGGTGTGCCTCTGCACAGCTGTGCTTAAAGGAGGAGACCTATTGTTACAAACACCTAAAACATGAAATATTTGAAAATTACAAAGATATTTCCCACTTACACAGTTATTCCTGTATCTCTGCATGGAATTTTGAGCCAGAACAAAGGGGTAGGAAGTCCTTAACTGGGAACTACCAAATTTAGCAATAAGAACCAAATTAACTTGAATTTGGTATACTGACTAGATAGCACTGCAAAGCTACTTGGGTTGAAAATAAAGGAGAAGAACTAGGAAAAACACATTGTATCCCAGAGCTTTAGGGTCTGGGTCTCCAACTCTAATACTGTGCTTAATTTGTCCTCTGGTAACTGGGTGTTTCTGCAGTCTTGTCACAAAGAAAGTGTAGATATTACCCTAAGCCAAAGGAAAATACATAGAGAGAATCACGGTAGTGGTGCTTGTCTCTTCCTTTCTTCTTCTCCTCTGCCTTCTCCACAACCCCCACCAGTGCTGTTTGATGTGGTTTGCACACTCCAGGCAAAGTCATGGGGAACTGTTAAGATGCTGCCCCACCGTAGCTCCTTCCTCCCAGCCATGTGCAGAATGGCTGAGCTCAGCCAGTGTTTAACAACGGCAGGAGGTGTAAGCTAACACATTTTAATTTGCATTCCCTGTAGGTTGACAGTGCACTCTTAATTCCAGTGATTCAGACTGCAGTTTCATAATAGGCTTAAGCCAATCCATGGTTATGCTACTGCTGAAAGGCTCAGTCCCCACTCATGTTTTTATCCTTGTCTCATGTTCCCACGCCCTCCCCTACATCAGATTTAGCACTTGTGTGGCCAAGCAGTGAGGCAGATCAGTTCTCTGATCCTTCTGACGACTGGGCCGGCCAACACTGAGCAAGAAACAATAGTTTCCACCCAGATCAGCAAGTTGCTGTATTACCACATGATAGCTAGTCCATAGCAAACGAGAAAGAGGTTAGAAACACTCCTTTCAGCATGATCTTGGATCAGCTTGAGCCAACTGTGAAACCTCACCCTCAGTCAACACCAGGCAATTCATTAACTCAGTCGTGTATCCAAGTGTTAATACTCTGGCTCCTTGTTCACACAGGGAAAGCTGCCTGTTCCACTCTTCCCCCAGTACCCTGTGGGCTGGGTCTGGAGGAATGAGGGAATGATCATGCTTCCTTTCTGCATCTTTACCAGACTCTGTTCTGGGAAGCTGTGGGAAGGAGCAATCCCGACTTTCTTGCATTTATCTTGCGATGTACTTGCACAGCCTTGAACGGGGAAAGTTTCTTGTTCACTTACTCAAGCTGAACAAGGCCATCATATCATCTGGTCCTTCACATGTCCTGAGAACTTAAAAGGTAACTAAACCACACCCAGTGTAGACTATCAGTTGGGAAACATCAAAACCAAAGCATACCACACAATGCTTCACATCAGCCATCAGGAATTTTTACCCACTTCCTGACAGATTTCCTGATGGGTCATTAACAGTGATTAATCAGCCTGACCGTTAACCCCCTGCATTCCTGAGAGATTAATCTCAATACAAGGCCTCCTGCAAGCAATTTCTTTCCTTTCTGAAACATCCTACTACATTAAGTTATGCACTGTTTCTAAAAAGATCAGTGACAAGTGTTACAGATGCATGAATTCCCCTGAAATGTTTGGTTTGTGGTGAATGTTGGAAATAAAACATACAACATTCACAACTCTGCAATTTTTAATTTGTATGTCATCTAAAAAGCACAGATGAAAGTATCTGCTTTACATTTCAAAGCCCATATACAGCATCAACTTTGAAGGCAGGTAATAGTGCTCTCATTTCACATGATGGGAAATTAACCCACGTTAAGATCAAGGATGTTAAGAACACCCACTTTGAGACATCTGTGGGCTGAATCCAAAGCTCCAGATCTTTCATGGGCTAACAGGAGTCACATGAGTTACCCATCCCTTGAAAGTGAGGCATAGCTTGGGAACCCTAAAACTGTGATATGCAAAATAATTAAGTGGACCTCCACAGCTCTGCTGGACTCTCAATCAGGATCAGAACAGAGGAGCTCCCATCTCACTGTTTATGAGAAAAATACTGCAAGATGTCCATAAGGTGATGGCTTTCTCTTAGTGCACACTGAAAAGTCTGAAGTCTGGGAAAGATCGCAAGAGAGCTACATTCTCCTGGATAATAATATTCCAGTATGCTACTCAGCACTGGGGAACAAAGTTATTCTGTGTAGTAGACTGTTAGTCTAACCCCAGAAAGCCAACAAAGTATTCACCCACAGGGAGCACTCTGTTTTCTGAAACATCGGAACAATTCAGTGTGATGATGCTCATATAAACTCCTGTCAACTCCAGATAGCATTTATGAGAAATGACAAATTTATTTCTTTCTTACACAATGGAGTAAGAGCACAGAACCAGGAACTCCATATACCACTCTGAAAACAACGGATCCATGTTGCTGAACCTGTGACCTGTCAACCAAACAATCCACCATTACTCTGATTCCTACCCTACCAGGGCAATAGATATTTTGGCATGGAATTTTTCAATTTGGGATACACTTCTGTGTAAATGTTCTGTTTAAGATTGAATTCACTTTTGCCTTCATAATCTGCTTCTTCCCTGGTTCCACACTTAAACTTTGATCTGTGACCTCCTTTCATTTGATCTAGAAATTCATACCTCACATAGAAACTCAGAAACAGCAGAAGAAACCGTCCACACATTTTTTTCCCCCCTGCAGTGCATCTAAAAAACGTGTGACATACAAAATGCAGTACTGGAAAATTCTCATTACACTTCATCTGAACACAAAACTCTCCAGTGGCACTCTTGCAAAGTTATAAACCACAATGTGTCAACAACAGGGAAGCACGCAGACATCACCACTAATAGACAGAAGATGAACTTTCTGTTGCACATGCTACAGGAGCTGTATCCACCTTTCCCAAAATTTGAACTTGTACAGAATCAAGAGTCATGGTTGAAGTCTGGTGCTAAATATAGCAGCTCCTCAGAAGGTTGATTTGTACTTCTCGAACTGGTTTATCAAGCCTCAACAACATGCAGCTACTCTCCTATTCTAATCAAAAGCTTCACTTATCTCATTTCCTTGAGCAGTACTTCACTCCTTTCATTATTCATGTCACGCTTGTGCCAAATTGTGCTTTCGTCCCAACAAAGCTCACGCTTCTGTGTTAATTCACAAATATCATTTAATGATGAAATGAAAAAGCCAAAGCTCTGCCCAAAATACATCACAGTATTTTGATAGTACACCGGAAATTCTGGCAGTGGGTTTCCCTCTCCAGCCAGGAGACAACTGGCCAAACTGTCACTAACTGTGTCACCTAGTATCACACATGAGGCTGACATGGATTCAGGACCCCATAATCTAACAATTAAGTAAGAAGAAGGGAATATCTGTGCTGGACAATTTTATTAGCCACATGTGGGTTTTTTCTCTGAGACTGAAAATGCCAAAGGACTCTTAGTGCTCCCATCTAATCTGCTGAGAAGCACTCAGAATGACACAACTGCCATCTCGCCTGGAATTGATCAAAAAAACATTCCTTTTTTTGCACGAAAGCTCCATATGCTCCAGTGCCTCTTTCAAAACCACAGCATCTAGCCTTTGTTGGCTGGCCACTGCTTCTGCCTACCTCTGAACCACACATCCTGGAAGGGAAAAAAACCACCAAACTTCAGGAGGTTTTTTGTCTGAGCTCTCCCCAGCTTTGTCCCCTTGCCAGCTCCCTGCATTCTTTTTCCAACTGAGTTTGTGTAATCGTTTCGATGACTACCCAAGCTGTATCTCCTCTCCCGAATTTCAGTTAGATGTGACTTACAAGCCAGAACTGCTGTTCTGCTCAACAGTATTGTTCTTTGCTACCCACTCATTCTCTTGTCCTTAACCTGTGGGGCAGGAGTGCAGAAAACAGGACTCCCACACCTCACTCATGGTCTTCAGCAGCAGGTGACCACCAAGGCACTGCTGCTGACAGGAAGGCATTCTCTGTGAGATTCCCTGTAAAATAGCTCTTTCCAAGCAACACACTGCCTGTTAATGATTTCAGTAACAAAATCACAGATACCAGCAAATGAGGCACAAGCTTCCAGAGAATTTCCTCACCTTTTCCCTGTATTTCTGTATCTCTCTGTGCTTTGAAATGAATAAAACAAATACTCCTGATAGACATTTGGGCCGCTGACAAACATTGCGGCTAGAATTTGGGAATCTGCTTTTCTACAGATGACTTTCTCTGCAACAGCTGGGTTTACGTCTGCATGTCTACCTTTAAACACACAGACACAAAAAAAACCCTGAGAAAAGTGGCAAAATCAGTGCACTCAACTGTAAACTTGCCATTAAAGATTTTCCTATAGGTTACTGCTATAAATTACCAAAACTTACAGTTTTAGTTTCCTTCAATTTCTCTAATGAAAGTTGTAAAGTATATGCTGTCTGTGGGACAGGCTACTAAAGATTAACTCTTTTACTCTTGATAAGAAATATAACATCTGGCATTTTCAGCGGTTATAATTTGCAAAAGCAAGAAGCCTGATTTCCCCACTATTCTCATTTCTCTGTTTTTGTTCTTTTGAAAACCCAATTATGCAATATCACCAATCTAACTCAAACCTTTCTGGTTTCTGTAGTGACAAAAATTACTTGGCATTAAAAACTCTGTTGGGTGAAATCATGAAATCTGATATTGTTCAATATCATCGTTACTGCAATTGGCATTTCAGGGCAACTAGGCTGGCAAGGGGTTCCAGAGCCAGGTTTGCCTTCCCTCTCACCACAGCCAGAACTGATGTGAAGAAATTGAGAAGAGTAATATTCCACAATAGCCTGGATGATACTTGGTTCTGCAGAGAACAGTTTTAAAGGAGAAAGAGAGGCATATAACATTTGTTAGCTAACCATGAAGAGGAAAAAAAATGATGAGGGGTTTGGCCAAGAATATGCTGCACTATTACACAGTGGATTGCATTTGCAACTTCCTACAGCTTAGGCCAGAAAAAGACACTTGGGAAGGTGACGCTCTGGATGTGCCAGGAGTGCCAGCTTCCACTAGCTATTTTTAACTGCAGAAATTGCATTAGAAAGGATGATTGCACACAGTTGGGTCTTCCTTCCTCTTCATCCTTTCTGCAACTCAGATATCCCAGAGTGCTATCTACCATTACAACTGGCACTCCTCATGTGCACTGGCACCCCAGGATTGGCTCCAACTCTACAGGGTGAGCTACATAACAGGACTGAGCATCTTCTTGGAGGAGACCCTGAGCTGGACTCAGTCAAGAGGAGGAGAGCAAATCAAAAATGGGATGTATCATGTTTTGCTGTAATGATTTTGACTTGTGTTGCATTCCATGGTTAGCCCAAGAGAAGCAATAAAGGAATTTCCTGCTCTTTTCTCAACCTGTATAAATTATACCATTGTTTCATTTACTAAAGCATCTCAGAAACCTTCATTTACTAAAGCATCCCATGGCACAAAGATATTCCTGAACTCAGCCTCTCTAGACCTCATCCAAATGTATTCTCAGGTGCAGATGTTGGATGTGGTATCATTCCCATGTTCTGGCCCACAGACAAAACACTCAAGTTGCTACACATATGCTGCCAGCATCCCTACCTTTCTATGTCCAGAATAATAATCAACTGGGTTAATTTCCAAACTGGAATGTGTCTCAGTATGCCAGTAGTGGAGCCAAAGCACCTGCTCTTATAGCATACTTCCATAAACTCCCTATAGCCTCTTCACGAAGCATCCAATGGAAAGCAACTCTGCGTTGCTATGTACTTTCTCCTTTATGTGGAGATTTACAACGATGTCCGGTTCTAAAAGTGAGACAGCTGATAGCCTGACAAAAATTTTCCTACAGTCCTGTTTTCTTTAAGATGAGCGTAAAGAACAAGTCATGGTTAAACAATGGAAACAGGTTCACTTGCCACTGAAGAGCCAGTGTCTGCATGTTCTGTTCCCTATCTACAAAACAGCATTCTGAATAGTACTTTCCTTATGTTTTAAGGAAATGTAAGGTGCTTAGCAATTTTTTGTATATGTATATGTGTATATGGAATAAGCTGTAGGACACAATGGGACACAATGCCATGAGTTGTTACTGATCATGTGTAGCAAAACAAACAACTCTTGGTATCACTAAAGTAGTTTAACTGAGTTTTTTGTTGTCTGGCACACTACAATCTTAGAAGGGGCTTAAAAACTAAATATTGGCTTTAATCTTCTTTTTATAATATGTCTTCATTAAGTACCCCTTGTAATTTAATGCAATTTGTGGCAAATGCTAATACTGCTTTGTGCCCACTTCTCCCTGTCAGCTGTATCTCTGTTAAATTATGCATTTCCATCTGGAAAGAAACTGTACAGGACTGTAGGCTCTCTTCCACTTAGAGTCAGGAATGGAATGGGATTTAATTAGATGCTCCGTGGTTGAGAAAAGGACTAGAGCAAAGCCTGGGTGGTCCATGGAATCTTCCACTGGAAAACAAGACTGCAAATTGTTCTGTATAAGCCTGCTTCTGTTTGCTCATTTTGTTTACATTGTTTGTTCTTACAGATTAAAATAGACAGTTACTAGGCAGATAAACAGTGTTTCCTTCCACGACAATGTTGTCCAGAAGTTAAGAGAGCAGCATGGGACAATATATGCCTGTGCTTCATTTTTGGCTGCATCACTCCAACTCCCTATATAACTTGGAGCAGAACATTTTTAGCCTGTGCTTCAGTGCACCCAGTTGCTAACATTTTTGTTCCACTTTTCCAATTTGTACAAGGGGGATAATATAGCTTTCTGCTCTCCAAGGGGAAAAGGGTGCATCCGGTTTGCTCCACATTTTCTCAGCTGACTGCCAATGCAGAGGGATGCCACTCTTGCAACCCCTCTTGTCACTGGATACCTGTATACCCTTAGGCCACTGACCAAGCCGTAACAAACTGAAGTATCTTTAGAAGGCCTGAGTCAGAGGCACAAACTCATGAGCAACTAAGCAAGTCCCATCTAGACTTAACTGTGAGTCAACTCACATGCAGTCATTTCAGTCATATGCCCTTTCACAGTTCAGCTGAACTTCAGAACATAATAGATGCAGCTTTATTTAGACTTACAGTGCTGATCACTGATTGGAGTGCCTGGCAGATTAACTTATTCCTCATGGTTTTTCTGTTCCAAAATTCAATGGATTCCATATTTGTAAAAAAGGGAATGCAGAAAGCTAAGTCAAAAAGTGGGCTATGACTGGAGCTAAACTTATTTATTAACCTATTTGGGTTGCATGTTAAAGAAAGGAAGCTATTATGCTGTCATTTTGTGGGATGTTAATAGGAGCTCTGAGCATAATTACTCTGTGTTGGTGTGTCTGAATAAACTCCACTGATAAATAAGATTTTTGCCAGTAGTAACTTCTCTTTCCTTGATAATGAAAGGGAAGATGAGAAGAGAAAAAAAAACCAGAAGAACTGAAAAAAATAGACAAAAAGAGAAAAGAAAATGAAAAAGAAGAATAAAAAGGAAAAAGAAAAGGAAAAAAAAAAAGGAAAAGAAAAAGGAAAAAAAAAGGAAAAGAAAAAGGAAAAGAAAAAGGAAAAGAAAAAAGAAAAAAGAAAAAAAAAAAGAAAACGAAGAAAAAGAAAAAAGAAAAAGGAAAAAGAAAAAGAAAAAGAAAAAGAAAAAGAAAAAGAAAAAGAAAAAGAAAAAGAAAAAGAAAAAGAAAAAGAAAAAGAAAAAAATTTTAGGGTTAAGGAAAAAAAGAAAATAGAAAACCACAAAGGTTTACTCCTTGCTACATCCTTGGGTAGGAAAAGGTTAAACAGTCAACATTTTTCTTTTCTTAGCAAGTTAGAGAACTGTACATCAGACACATTGTCTGCCAAATGCTTCATTTACTACCAGCTGCATTTTTACTTTGTTGAGAGATAACTGAAATAAAATCACTGTTCTTTGTGCAAACGGCATGCTAAATAATGCACGGCTACAAGATTATTAAATAGCAAAGGCATTTGATAATATTAGAGTCAACCACAAGTCCCACTTCTGCTGATGCACAGAATTTTGAGTAATTAGTCATTGCACAGAGTGTTGTATTTATATCCCCTTGAGCCTCAGACGTTAGGCCACAAAGTCAGGAGACAAAGAATTGCTGTTATTAGGAGGACTGTTTTGGATTTATTTATATTCTAGGGCTTTATTTCAGTGTCCACTTCACTCCTCTGGCTCAGGCTTCCTCCAAACCAGAAGATACAGCTAAGTCAGAGAATTTTAGTGTAAACCATATTTTTACAGACAAGACCTCTCAACTTCAAGCAGAAGCACTTCAATGAGTTTGCAAAGCCCCCAAAGAAGCACAACTGGCCTGAGGTTATATGAAAAGCCTGGGAAAAAGGCCTCCCAGGTTTTGTTCTGATCTCTAACAGACTTCTCATGGCTTATATGCAACACATTAATAGCAGCTCCAATTTATGGACAGATAAATTGGGATACAAAGAAGACACGTAACTCTTCCAAGGATTTACAGCAAGTCTTTTGCAGAGCCCTGGGACTCTTAATCAGTCCTTTGTTAAAATTGCTAAACCACGCTGCCTTCTTTAGACCACAATTGCTGCACAGGCCTGAATACTGTGACATATCTAAAATTATAAAGCTATACACTTATATGAGGCTTTATTAAAACAAAGGCTGTGTAACATCTTCAGAGTTCAATACAAAGCTGCCCAGTGAGCAATCTACTGTTTAAAGACAGCCTTCATAATTCTCTCTCCTAATAGAAGAGACAGATCTAATAAATTGTATTAAGAAATCTGAGGGAAACAACAGGATTTGAACACAAAACATCTGATGACAATTCATAGCAATGAGCCTTTCTCCTAAATGACTTTCACGTTTACTAGCATGGCACTTCAACCTGTGAGCTTCTCTTAGCAGGTTGTGCAATCTCTGTGTTCAAAAAACACTACCAGACAGGGAAAATGCTGGTAATATAAGAAGTTACATGGTAAATGTAATTGTTGTACTTAGAAATACTGCAAAGTTAAATATTCTAGGTTCTCCATGACATTTAAAAGAGGGACCATTGACTTGCTGTAATTACTAGGGGCACCGTTGTGAAAAGTGATTCCAAATTTTCGTTTAAATATTGTGTGCCCAAGTGCATCCACTTGCCTTTCAAGAAAATACACCTATGCCTAAGCCAGAGATGCAGATGCCTGATCTCCTGGCTGTGAGTGTGCTAATGCAGGACTTTTTGCAGACAACAGTGGTATGTGGAAACCTAGAGGTCAACTGATGAAGAGATCTTAAATACAACAAACATACTAAGCATTTAGAAGACCAGATGAAACAAAAATTGGAAAGTCACCCTAACTGGTGCAAGTATATGTTCGTCATCTTGATCCAAGTTGGGTTCTGGTGCAAACTGGAGGTTCTAAAAACTAACTCTAGATGACTTCCTCCCCAAAGTGATCTTCATGCTGTAATCTAGAAATGGGGGCCAACAGAGCAGCCCCAGCTTACTTAGAGAGCCTCCCATTTTCCACTAATGCCACTGCACAGGAGAGATTCTGCCAGTGCCAGCTCTCTGATTCGAGTCATGGACCCTAGACAGGACACCCCGCCTCCAACTGCAAGGAGCAACCACAGAACCACAGAGCAAATCCCAGAACCAGAGGACACATTTTAGCCTGCCATTGCCACTGACCACCAGACTGCCCCACCTCCGCATGGCTCTGAAGCCCAGATCCTGAGTAACCTGGAGCTCCAGACAGCCTGAATGCCCCTCTGAAGTCCACCTGCACACACCTCAGGCAGGTCTCTGGCAGTACCTTGAGGACTTGACTTAGTTCCCAGCTGTCACTTGAAGTGCTCAGCTCCATACTATCCCATAGTGCTTTTTTTCAAAATGGAAGGGAACTAATCTCACTGCTGGCCATATTCCAGCTTTGAGTAATTACATTCTTCTGACAAATTTTCCTTGGCAGTTTCAATGGAATATAATTAGTAAATGTAAACAGATGTAAATAGTGTTGTAAATTACACTTTGCATGATTGTCAGAAGCAGAGGGGGAGAGCAAGGGTGAAGGGGCAAAAAGAGCAGAGCTTCATTCTCCAGTGTGGATGATGTTGTGGCCTTCTAGCTCAACGGACCACGTATGTCTCTGCCAAGACGGCTTGTTCAGGGCTACTGCAGCAGCAGATGTCAAAATCCAGGATCATCATGTGGTTCATCACACACATCATCCCCTTCACCTCAAGTACAATTCTGACATGATGGTGCTTGGTCATGTCCCACAGCTGTTTGTGAGCAGCTGCTGTGCTCCACCTCAGCTGTGCTCCTGCTTCAGCAGCAGGCAAACTGCTTCACATACAGGCAACTGCAAAATGTGTGTATACGATATTATTGTTTGCTATGAAATGCTTATCAGATTTGTGAATGATTTGTGAAACCTTCTGCTACCAACAGAAGTGTCATATAAATGGAATTATATAATTATCCTTCACAGCTATTTTAATGTAGCTTCATGTACTAGTTTCACCTAGAGTGGAAATAGCTTCTTCCAAAAATAAAGTAAATGCATATATTTAACTTAATATAGTCAAGTAAATTTAAAAGCAACTATTTAAAGTAATGAAAATAGAATATAATGTATACCTATCTTAGTACTTTATTATGTGTCAAATGTCTCATGTACGTCAACTGTTTCAAATACAAATTGATATAGCTGGTGGGCTTAATCAGGTCTTTCTGTCACAGAGAAAATTTGAGGATGATTTTTCAATAATTTACTTATTTTTATATTTATTAATAATTTGCACACAGAAAGTAGATAGCAGGAACTAGTAAAATGAAGGGAAAGTTAATTTTCTTAACAAAAGCTTATTGCACTATTTAGCTGTAACAGGAGAAACAGATGTTTCAGCTTTACAATACCATGTCTTGCAAAACTTCCCTCTGAACGACTATTCGTGCTCTACATGTTTTGGACTGTGTATGGAGGGCTCTGCTAGCAGTCTTGAGAAGCATTGCATACATTACTAAAGCCCACACTAAGATAATTAGTGCTAAAAAAAAGAATCAACAAGCCTTTTTTCCCTCTTTATAGTATTGATTTAGTGTGGGTGAAAAACGCCAGATTTTCAATCTTGAAGATTCATGTTCCACCACAGAGTGGGAGATGGAGCCAGCTTTTCCCAGCGCTCTGCCAATAAACATTTCGATTAACCACCTCAAGGGCAAGGAGGAAGAGCCAGGCTCTACAGCCTATCAACCCTTAGTGTCTCTGATGAACCTGTGAACATAGAGAATGGGAGCACACAAAGAGGGACAAGGAACTCAAATTCTTAATCTTTGTGGCTGTACCTACCCAAGTACTTTGTTGTTCAAAAGTCCCTAAAATTTCTGCGCAAAACAGAAATTACCAGGGGTCAGTACTGAAGTTGCAGTGCTGGAGAGAGGACTCTGGGCAGTGGTAGCAGCCGTGGAAAATTTCTACAGTGAAAGGGAACTTTGAAGCTAATTTTGTATCTTGCACATATATCTCCTAAATGGCAAACTCTGGTTTTGAATAAGGACTCTGTAGCCTTTTGCAAATTCTGTGATAGGGTACATGTATCATTTAACTCTTTGTCTGGCAGTAACTTCAACTTCTGCAGATCTAAACAGTATCAATACAGACACAGGCACAAAACCCAATGTGATTGTGCCCAGTCCCTCGAGATGCTGAAGTCAGAGCAATTTAAAGTAGCAACTTTTTTTAATATCAAACGGCAGGCTGAGAGCATACTCATGAACAACTCTGAATGCCCTGTGGGAAGGTGGCTACTTGGTAAGCCACCTTACAAGTTTGATCCTTCCCCTGGGGAAGGATCTACTGTGGACATGCCTTGAAGAAAGTAACATGTCCTACTGGAATGTTTAATGCTTATTTTAATAATAGAGCAACCCAGGTTAGTTAAGGATGACATTATTTTGCTCGGTGTTTGTGAGGGTTGCTTTAAAACCACTTGCTTTCAGGCAAAGTGATAATCAGCCTAAGCACTGTAAGACTTTTATAATGGAAGGCCAACACATATTTTTTCATTCAGGCTGCAAGAATAAACCAAGCACAGCTGTTTTACTGAAAACAACCCACTGGTATTTAAGTAGATTAACAAAATTAACTGTGAAAATCCTCTGCTATGTGGAAGCCAATAACCTGTTGGCCACAAGGAGGCAGGGCAAGGATTTAGTAAATTAAAAGGAACTGTTTTTATTTAAAATAAAAAGATTTTTTTTTAAAAGAGGCACATTACATTCATTCAGACATGAAACTCCAAACTGCTAGGCAAGATAAGAAGCATTTTTCATCCACAATGTGTGGTTTCAGTATTTGTGTTTTATTCCAAGAACAGCAAATCTTTATCTTTAAGATATCAAACAATAGCTGATCTGGAAGCAATTTTCTCCTTTTGAAGAAGTAGATCACACATATTTCTTCAACACCACTTCTGTGTGATAGAGGAGAAGCTCTAACAGTAAGCTTTGATAGCAACAGTGGATTTACTAACTTTCAGAGCAAGAAGCCATACTGCCAGGTTCATTATTGCTCCCAAGCTAATAAATCCTGCTTCTGGACAGCTTTGGGAGCTCTGCCTTTCACTTCCTTGGCACTTCTAATTCTGGGCTAAAAGCAAGCAGAGGCAGTTCAGCATCTTTAGTGCCCTACCAAGAACCTTACGCATGAACCAAGAACCTTAGTGATATCTCCTTCCCCCAAGTAGAAATTTAAGACATTCCAAAACCGATACAAACCCAGGTCAAACTTCTAAATTACAAAGTGGCAAAAGAGGAAAATAAAACCAAAGTATCTCTGTTTCAGAGTTATGCAGAAAAAGATTATATTGACCAATGAAACAACGCTTTCAACGGTATCAGAATATCACAGTCCAAACCTATAAGCAATCTTCTGATTGAGATGAAGTGACTTTACTCTTAGCTCTGCTTCTGCATGTTACTGACCTACGTAATTTCAGCTCCCTCTGCCTCTGTTTCCTCATCCTTTAAGCAGTTGCCTTTCCTCTTTGTGAATCAGTATGAGGTCCATGGATAAAAAACATGCTACAAGAACTAGTTGTTATTAATGCAATTCAGATATGGAATGTACCAGATGGTAAAATCTCCAGGATTTTAATGAACTATTGTAACAGAACATATGTAATATGACGTTATTATAACAGGCATTTAAATGTATAGTTAGTACATACAACGTGACCTGCTCTGCTCTCAGTAACTCCACTGGAATTATTTTGGATTTATGTCAGATAATATGAGGAACACAAAATAGCCCCATATGTGCAATGTGGTAAGGTTTTCATAGCAATGATATCTTAACTATTGCCTGTCCTGTTTTTCTCTTTTGCTGGGGTTATTGTATTTTGTGGTTTCAACAGAGCATGTTTTCTGCACTTAGTTCTGAGCAGGAAGCAAAGAAGTATCCTAATGTCAAAGATTAAAATGCACCTGACCAAGTATCCCTTACCTAGCATCATAAAACAGTCATCATAAAACAGCAAGAGCTTTTGGGTTTTTCCACTATATTCTGTAAGAATTATGTCTTTAATCATCTTATGCTAGACTTGGTTAGTAATTAATGCTTTGTCAGAAGAATCAAACAGCTTCATACTGTGAGTAGTATCTCTGTTCTCTCACAGTGTTTGAGTTCTAGACAAGATGAATTAAATGAAAGGGCAAAGGTGAAAAACAAGACTGCAGCTCAATCCAGTGGCATCACATACTACAGTAAGAGACAGGTACTTCAGTAAAGGAGGAACATGAGGACACCTTTAGTATGATGAGTTCTAGCTCATCTACAATACAACTATAAAACTCAGGTGAATTGACATTTAATATATGAGACACTGGAAGCAAGATACCAATTTCACATCATAAATTAGCCTTTGTGCTAGTGCCCAAAGATTTGGCTGATCACTCACTGCTTTCCCCTAGTGCTTAAGCAGTCTTTTCCAAAGCAAGACAGTTAAACCACAAAAACGTACCGTAGTGTCCACAGCCCTGACCTTCCCAGCAGGAACGTGCTTTGGAATGGCTTCGTCTCCTGATATCATCATGCAGCCTTCTGCTCCAAGAGTAACAATTACGAGCTTACACCCTCTTTCTAACAGCATGCGTCCCACCTTTTCAGCATCTTCAAGGTTGCCAACTGGGATGCCCGTTAAAATTTCTGCCTGGAAAACAACCCACGCAAATGAAAATCATAATCTGACAGCATTCATTTTTGGACAACTGTTGCATTTGAAAACAGTATTTAGTATCTTTTAAAAATGTGTATTGTAGGATGATCATGAAACCACTTCCTACGCTGATATTCAGCTGTGTCTTGCTCCTTGCTTGAAATCAGTGTGTACTTCAGGCACAGCAGACTAACAGAGAGCAGCCTAGGCAGAGAGACACAGGAGGTGTGGGTTCTGTTCCAGCTTCTACAACTTACCTGGTATACAACCCTTAGTAAAATCACTTTTCTTCCACATGCCTCTGTTTATTCATCTGTGAAATGGACACAGTGACACAGTCTTGGCAAAAGCATTTTGTGGTTTAATGTGAAAAAATGCTGCAAGTCAACTTGGTCACTATTCTTGAGGGATATTTATCACTAAGTGAGGAACTTTTTAAACACTTTTTAAAATTCTCAGTGTTCAGCTAGCTAGAGGGACATCACAAGGGAAAATCTCTTCCAGGAAAAAAAAAAAAAATTGCTCAACTTTGATCACTCTGTTCAGTTTAATATGTATTTTTGGATGAGAATAGCTAAAATTTATCTAAAGCCCTCTTTGGACAAAAGCCCATTAAAAAAATTATTATATATTTGTGTTACAGCCATGTCCATATGCCTCTGTCAACTGTGCTGGCTCTGTACAAATGCAGCTAAACTCTTCTTCTAGTTGATGGTGAGCTTAAGTAAACTTCTCCCAGCTGGGTCTTAAAATTAATCTCTTCTAGTTCCACCCAACTAAGAGCAAAACTTCACCAAAATCTGTAATGCAGACTTCAGAATCAAACAGCATTTTCACCACTTCACACATTTTCTTAATGGCATTGTATTGTCAAGTGTAATTTGCTTTTTCTCTTCTTTTTGGAAGGGAAAAGAACAAGAATGAAACAGGAAGAAAAGGAAGAGAAATTGGTTTTTCTCTGAAACAGTCTACCAGGCAGTTCTCCTGCATAACACTGTATGCCTTCAACCGTAAGTAAACAGACACATTACATTTTGCTGTCTTCACTAAATTTTGTCCTGCTTGCCTGAGAAATTACAAGGCTGCTGCTGGATCTTGAAGACTGCAGTCTGAACCATTTTCAGACAACTGCTTCATAGCCGAGCATAACTTCCACACTCCTAGGGCTTATTTTCAGTGGAAAACTTTCTTTGGAACCTATTCAGCAGCTACTCTCCTGACCTTTGCTGCATGGGCAGCTGAGCTTCTTGGGAAACAGCTGCTGAAATATTTCAAACTACCTTCCTCTGCATGACTGAAGCTTGAATTCGGCGCTCGCAGTTCTTGATGTTACAAAGTGTAAACTACAGCGATTAAACAAGCGCTTCACGGAGCGCAGGCCGTGCCCGTAGTAAAGGCAGGGCGGGCAGGCAGCCGGGACAGGAACCACCACAGCCAGCTCCGAGCAAACGCGCCCAGCCGTGAGTCAGCGCCCGCCGCTCGCCACTGTCATTTCCTGACTTTCAGCCTGTCCCAGCGACAGCAGCCACCCCTGCGCTCTGAAGGGCCACATCATGCCAACACACTCTCCAGCGTTTATAGTATCACTCGCAGAGCACTTAATCGCTTTAATTTTTAAACATACATGACTAAGTTCTGCAGTCCCTACTTAGACAAATGCACAAATTATTTCAAGCGCTGTTGGTCTGATCGCTGTGAGGCAGAGCCTGGTGTGGCACGACTCGGTTGTTAAACTTGTGCACTGCAGGGCCAAGGCGTGGTCAACGCGTACACGCAATTTAAAATCACTTTTTTTAACCACACTGATCCCAGACAAGAATATAGTAAGATCTAAATTATAAGAAGGCAACTAAATCTGTCCAATTTTCTCTTTGGCATGCCACCATGCTGCTCGAACATCTCTTGCAGTATAAACTATTCAAGCATATTAAACATATTTCAGTCATTAAAAGGTTATAAAAGTATTTTCAAATAAGAAATTTTTTTTCAAAAAGTATCTCACAAAACCTTTTGAATGTATCTTCTTACAAGGTTTCCAAGAAACCAATTCACTAATAATGGTTTTGGAGTAACTTCAGATAGATGACATGTAATATTAAAATATATATGTACACTCCTTTCAAGTGTCTAAAGAGTCCAAGTCTCTTCATGAATTTTAATATCTCTGGAGCAGGAATTATGTATTCCTGTATTCAGAACACCTGGTGCCCTGTGCTACAAGAATAAAAACAATTTAACACAAATCCTTGAATGAAACAGGCAAACTGAATTTTCAGAGTACTTTATGACGGGGAATAATTCCAAACATTCTACCTCTGTGGCAAAGTCTCCAGAAGAAAAGTGGATTTGGTTTTGGTAGAGTAACAATAAATCTAATATTGGTTTATTTACCTGATATTTATACTTCTGTAAGCTCATGAGCAAGGTAAAGGAAGTATTTAAATATAATAATTCTTCCTAATGAAATGCAAAACCTGTATGCTTAGCATTATGACAGCACTCCTCTTTGTGCCTCCCATGTCCCAAATCAACAGGATTTTTTGTTTGAGTACTGAAAGAATTGTTTTGGGACAGACATTTGTAGAAATCTTTCTTTTCATCTTTACACTGCTTATACCAATAAACAAAATTATTTTTAACAGAGTCTGTATAAAAGTAGATCTTTGGCTGCTTCAAACCACTATCATCTGACTCATCTACAGCAGGATGGTACAACTAAAAAACACTGGAACAAGCTGGAAGAACCATAAAAGCAGCAGAAGCCAGACAGATTCTGTGCCAATGATTAGAAATTGCAGTAAATGTCAACTGATGTTAAATACTGTGGTGATTTTTTAAGTTCCTCCCTTCAGTAGAATCTTATTTAAAAAACAAACTGTGGTACAATTCAGGGAAATAACTAATGGTTATGTAAAGAAAAAATTAAATAACAATACTAAAAGCCCAATGTGGACATTTGCCATCATACTGTACAAAAGAGCAGCAAATGAAGAATTTTATTTTTCTGCAGCTAGTCTCATAAAACTATTCAGTTAAATGGACTTATAAAAGCAAGATGACATTCCACACAACTGCTGTCAGAATAAACCTATGATGGATATTATATAATCAATCTACATACTATTTTCAAAATGTTGTTTGCTAGACTGGTAGAAAAATTTAACTAAAGCTTTTAATTTCATAGATACAAAGCTTCTTGGCCATAGTCTTTACGAATCTTAGTTAAGTCTCTGTCTGTCTTTAGACTGTGGAGTCTAGTCATGGTAAGCTGACACAAACCAAAAGTGCTACATAAAAGAAAATGGCCTGCTTTTTCCTTGCCACTCCTGTCCAAATGGCCCACTCTCATGCGCCAGAACAGCCATTTGTGTGGCCTGGAAACAAACTAAGATTGCAAGGCAGAACTATGTTAAAATTAACACCACCCTGAGTCCCACAATACCCGCAAAAGTCAACCCAAAACAATTAACTTCTTTCAACAGCAACAGTAATTTACACTGGCTACAACTGAGAATGTTCCCAGCATAGGAGCATTTGCCAGTTGTTCCTAGCTGTGGTGCATTTGGGGCAGCCACTTCCAGGGAGATGTTCTGAATTGTCTGCTTGGCATTTTCAAAACCAAATCTGCAGCATTGTATCTGGTTTTGGGAATTCTGGCACAAGTAAGACACTGACCTACCACAGCACACTGCACTGGAAGGCCATCAAGACAGTCAGAGGGCCAGAGACCAGGACATACAAGAGGAGGCTGGGAGAAGCAGGCTTGTTCAACCTTAAGAACTCCTGGCTAAGGGGAAAATCTAATTGCTGTCTAGGGCAATTTAGTACGTGGGCATAGAGAAGATGAAGCCAGAGTCTTCTTGAAGGTGCACAAGGATAGGGCTAGAGACAACAAGCACAAACTAGAACATGGGAAATTCCAATATTAGGACAAGCTTTTTCACCACAAGGGTGATGAAGCAGTGGAGCACGTGCCAAGAGGTCACGCAGGCTCCAGCCTTGGGAGATTCAGAACTTGACTGGACAAAGCCCTGAGCAATCCATCCTAAACTGGACAGGCTTCACCAGGGTGTTGAACTAGCTGAACATCCAGAGGTCTGTTCCTAACTTCCACAGTCCTCTGATTCTCAGCAAATATAAACTGGTGAAATAACAAGAAGTGTTAATTCCTTGGAGAGCAGTCTATCATTTGGACTGGGTTTTGTGCACCTAGCACAATAACAACTTAGCAAATATTCCCAGGTACTACTGGAAGAGAAATAATAAGTAATAACAGGGAAACTGTCCCAGTTTTAAGGCTAATGCATCTAAAACTACATATGATAATTTAAAATACTTTTCATTTCAAATATTTAAACACAGTAAGTCAGTTGGCTACAAACTTGGCCTGTACCTTAGAAGATTTCTTTTGAGAATGACAAAACAAGAACTCAATCTCATTAATTCTAGCACATGTGAACAGTCCCCAAGAAGAAGTACAACAGATTTAGTGTATAAGAAATTGCAAGGTCAGGCCACAAGCCAAGCTAGTTCCAGTTGTTTCAAATTAAAAAATTTTTACATACAGGCAGGCAGAAATACTTATCGTGCTAGAATAATTAAAAACTGATTGAAATGAATTGGCCTGAGGCTATAATTTCCCTCCCAAAAGTAACATCTTTCATTTTAGACTAAATATGGGAAAATTCATAGTTTCCAGCAGCTGATAAAAAGGGGTTTAGAACAAAGATGGAAATAAAATATACTGTGAATTGCTGGCAACTTCTATGTAATGGCAGAACAGTAGCTTTCCATTACTTAAAACAAAAAAGGAAAATTCAAGAGATGTTCTGAGATATTTTATTTCTAAAGGAACTGTTTTTGGTTTGACTCCTAGAGAGATCAATTATATTTTCTTAAGGAAGATTATTCTTACTATTAATCTCTCTGTATTAACAAGCAGTATCTTAAATGTCCTTATCCCAGACTACAGATAAAGTTTTATAAACTTCATATTTTCTGAATCTTGCAAAAGGCAATAATGTCTCTTGATTCTGGACATACTAACAAATATTTATTAAAAAAAAATATCTATCCTCTGTTAATAGACAGTAACACTTAAAAGGATACAGTAGGAATTTTTCTGTGAATTTTTCTTTTTTTTAATACATCATACAGCTTTTACAAAATCAGCAATTAATTTGTACTACTTTCTACTACTGAAGCTCCAATTCTAGTATTTAATTAAGTCTTTGCAAGGCCTTCTTTAGATCAGAAGTCTGATACCCATTTTACATAAGGGAGAAAGTAGTTCCCAATTTTGCATTAAAAATAGCTTGTCAAACTTAATCATTTGCTGTAACCATTCAGGAGTTTTTCTTCTCCTGAAGGGTTCCTCAGTAGTCTTTGAACAGAGAAGCAGCTGTTCTTCAAATGTTTAGGATCAAATTGAAATTGCTGATGTGCAATATATTTTGATTCCTAACCTGCAGGGCTATGTAACTGCATGCACACGCTAAGAAAGAAAAACAACACATGAACTGTATTGACATTGTGGTTATGCCTAGAGCCATCTGCAGCAAGGAATCACACAAATACGTGGGAAAAAAATGGTAAGTATTCCAAAGAGCTTGTCTGGTAGAGGGTTGTCTCTTTTTCAACATTTATAGATGACTGAAAAGAACAACCATTAGTTTTCACCAGGATGACACTGGATACATTTATTTTTCATTAGAAGAATTAAGGGAATGGAGAACTAGCACATTCCTGCACAAACCTCAGGGATTAGGCTGTGCTACATCTGGGAATTAACAAACTAGTCTCAACAAGTTTGATCTTTCTGGGAAAAGATAAAACTGAACTACAGGCTAAGCAGCAAAAGAACTGATAACCTTGCAAGATTTGTTCTGACATTTTTGTTCATGAACCACATTAAAAGAAAGTAATGTCAGACATAAAACCCCCTGTTATTGCAACAAGCAAGAGTGAAAAGAACAGCTTGTGAAGAGCCTTCTAGACAAACTAATGGTAGATAATTCACTGATAGTGTAATTTTGTTTGCTTCTCTCTAGCACGTAAATCCATAAGAACAAGCTGTGCTGTTATACCAGATACTGCATGTGATTTCATTAAATCCTAAAGCATTTAATAAAGAATGGAATATAAAGTGTTGATGTTGTATTTGATATTTGCCTGTTTGAGAGCCAGCATCCCATGGCTGACACTATAGCTGACATCTTTAAACTTCTGTTCTGTGACAAAGGCATTGCAGACCAAGACCCTGACCTTTAGAGCTGCAAATAACAGAAATTTCTGACTCAGTAATAATTCAGCTAAACACAAGGACCATCCCTCTTTTCTCATCTTTGATAATACAAACACTCCACATAGTCTATGAGATGTCCTAAACTATATGGCTGGTGTTCTGTTTGACAGCCAACATCATTTTCTGTTACAAACATACTGTTCACATATTATCCACAAAGCACAGGACTTTATAATTTAAAAGTATTTCTAGGTGAACAAGGAAGAGAGGGGTATTATGATGAAAATGTGACAAATACTTGCAAATATAAATTACTAAGAAAGGCAAACAAAGCAATAAAAAAAAAAATCTGTGTAAATTTAATCTTGTCTTAGAGCACACATCTGTGTTTAAAACAATGTTTTAGAAGCAGTGGAACTGGGCAGCTCTAAAGAAGTCACCTTCAAACTGAAGGTGGTTTATTAACTATTTAAAAGACTTAGAAAAGATAAAGCAGAAATACACTTTTTTTTTTCCTTGAAGTAGCTAAAAATACCAGATAACAAAAAAAAAAAAAAATATTCCAGAAAGGGTAAAGCTGGAACATAAATAGGATTTTGGCTAAAAGGAAGACATTTGAGACTTAGAAATACCAAGTAGGAGAGGCACTGGAGCTGGAACAGAACACCTCAGGAAGGCAGCTGTAAGCAGAACACTCAATAAATTTGTTCACAGAGATAATAATGTTTTAAAATCCAAGAGAATGACCACAGTGGCTTAGAGAAAAGGTCCATCTTATCCAAATGCTATTTTCTAACTGTAATTGCCAGTAAATTCTAGGGGAAAATTTTTTAAAAATAAGATAAAAAGATCTTTCCTAGTATATGTTCAGGATCACCAAAGTCTTAGGTACTCCCTGATTTAAGATGATGATGGAAATGCATATGTAATTGGTTGAATGTATAAAGTTTAAAAAAATTAGAATTATTTTTAAGATTTGTAAAATTAACTTGTTGATTTTAAGTGCCACGCAGAGATGTGACTGCTAACCTTTATTTGGGTATGTAAACATTTGTCTGTATATCAAACTTCTCAAATGTACTCATTATAGAGATCTGAAGTTAAAGAAAGTCATGAAAGATAACAGAAAACAGATGGTATATGAACATACAACAATTACTGAAAAAACTACTTTCAAATTTGTGACATAAGAAAAACAAATGCTTGATTTTTCCTTTTTTTCTCATCAAAAAGAAAGGAACAATGGCAATAGTTCATCCCTAAAAATCAATTCAATACAAATCAGACACACAGAGAGAAGGAAATAAAACAGAATTGAATATTATATTTGTGCTAACATAATCAATTTCATTGCAAAGTTTCAAAAGGTTGTTTCTAAACACAAAGGTATTTATAAGCCATTGTTGTTCTCAGAATATGCTGTACACTTGGATTTATGCTCCCATGATATGTCTGGCAGGAACTCCCATATGTCTAGCATTTCCAGAAATTCAGAAAAGGTGAGCCTCCTCAACAGCAGAGAGCATGTTTCTGTGCCTGACCTTGCATCCAGTGATCCTAGCTATCTTCACATGGTAATTACTTTTTAAAAGGAAACAGCAGAAAAGGATGCAAACTGTACCCCCAGCTCTGCAGGAAAAGGTAGATGAATGAGCAGGGATCTATTATAATTATACACCTGTATTTCTTGTTCTCTAAATAGAAGTAATTTCTTTTCTCCATGTGGTGGTAATAATAATACCCCTGAATCCAGCAAGCTACACTTCTAAAGAATGCCTCTTTCAAGACTGTCCCCTAGCAATAAAATACAACAAAAGGAAAACTCTACCGTGTGATGCAAAGAGAGAAAAGTCAGGAATACACAAATAAAGTAAAACAAAGTTTTGTTTCTAATATATGGGGGATAAGTATTTGCAGGCGGAAAAAAATTAACAAGTGGCATTATGAAAAAAGCAAACAACGAATTATATTTACTAAATAGTGGAAGAGTATGGATGGTCTCAGCCCAAAATGTGAGCCATTGCACCATTTAGCCAATCCAGAGGCATAGTCCAAGCATAAGAGCTTTCTGATGGCATTAAGAAAACACAATACTGATGTTCTGCAAGTCCCCTGAACAAGAATAAATACTTTGCCTTAGCATTCTCTTCATCACATAGAATTCAATTCTGCTATCTGTTGTACAGTGTCTGAGCCACAACTTGTATCACTGCCAGTTGTCCTGGAAACTCTGGCTTCCAGAGACCTGAAGAGCCATAACATCTCCCACCTTGCTATTTTGCTAATTCTTGAATTCTCTGGAGTATGTGAACTTGGCAGACCCATAATGAAACATCCCAGAATAAAACTTAGATGTCCTTTTGGGTTACTTAAGCTGACCCTTAAATGCTAGAAGACTCATGGACTGAGAACTTCTGATATAGTTTGTGACGGGGTTTAACAGAAATTTCAAAAGAGGGTAAATGAGTCTTCAAAAATTTACACTGACAGACATTGTCATCAGACAAAAAACACCACAAGTAAACAGGACCATGCTCTCTCTTAGCTCTTCCCCCTCCTCTCCACCCAAAGGGACCATGTTCATTGCAGAAATCATGTTTCTTAAAGATAACTTTAATTCTGATCAAGGCATGGGTCCTATACAATAGGTTACTTCTCCCACATTCTTGTTTATATAAAGAGAGTGTGAGGGGAAGGAACACAGCATGCCTACTGGTAATAAGTAGCAAATCTAAACAAAGATCTTATGAGATGAGGTTAATTTGTCTCTTGTGACAAAACCAATTTCCTTTGGGAGAAATAACACTTGAATTAGAAAAGAGAGGAAAAGGAGGGAAAAAAAAAAAAAAAAGCAAAATATACAGTTGAAGACCAGAGATGATTCTCTGAAAACAGATCTGACAGGAAGAGGCATATGAAGCTACTATTCACCATCAAGTGCAGCAAGCGTGCATCACCTCCTGGCAACAGAGTTTAAAACTGTCAGAACACTATGGCTAATGCATTCCTGCTAATCATATCAAGGGACCACAGAACAAGGACAAGGAACTATTTTAATAATTACCACTCAGTGATAACGTTTAACAAGTGTCCTTTTATGGACATGTTTTGCTGAGCGACTTGTAAGGAAGGCTAGACCAAACTTTCCTGCTGCAAACAGCTAATTTAACTTCAAGTGCAAGATAAAGTTATTTTAGAATACTCCTCTTTGCTGGTTAGGTCAGGTAAGAGAAACATAGCTCAATTTTCCTGCTTCTTATGCTGTATTTCTGAGAAGACTATCCGGAAATTTTCCTGCTTAAGACTCTTTCTTTAACATGACACATGACCATTACCTCAGTTTCATTGCAGCAGAAGATATCAGAATAGGTATAAAACTGTGGATCTAGGTCAGCAAGGGCTGGAGCTGGATTAAACAAAGTCTTTACTGGAAAAAAAAGAAAGAAAAAGAAAATCTAAATCTGGAGTGTTTTAGATTCATAAACCATCACTTGAAAGAACGTTGTGTTTCAATCACAGACCCCAATATTTATTATTAACACACAAATTACTCTCATTTTCTGCATCCTCCTCTTATACAAATGATAAAAGTTTTGTTTATTATATTAAACTTGCATTCTAATTCATGTGCAGGCACCTGTCATGATGGGAACATGACAGAAGAGTAACAGGAAAAAAACCCAAGAAACTATTAAATTTTTTTTAAAAGAAAAGACTTTGACATTAATGCAGCTTGTTTAACTGATGATGCTTCTTCCATTATATTAATAAGTTTTACAAGAACTGATTTAGTTCTAGAATTTTTCAGTGTCGTTATCTGAGTTCTGCACATGAAGAATCACGAGTTATGGAGTAATGAAGGGCATGTCCAGACAAGGAGTTAAATATGCTTCTCAATGTGTTACCTAACTTGTTCAAAATGCCACATTATAAAACTGTAGTGTAGACAAGGCACTGCATATTTTCAGTGTGCTATCTGGCAGAGCTAGACCTAAACTTAACATGTGGTAGAATATGTTAGTTAACCTAACTTTAAACTGTAGTAGCCTAAGGCCCCTAGTAGCAGCAGCAAAGGTTTGTCATGAGGACAGTGTAAGTGACTTACTCATTATTAACATAGGAAGTCTGCAGCCTTGGTTTTTCACTTTGCCAATTCCATGATTAATACTTGAGTCTTAACCACAAGGGCATCATTTTTAAATAAAGCACACACTCTTACTTCAGAAATATTCCTTATAGTCAGTGATCAAATCTTCCAATCTGGATGCCTAAATTTTCAGTCCTAAACACATATTTATACTGTAAGATATAGCATGTAATAGTCAGACACCCTGAACATCTCTGAATCCCAGTTAGTGCCCTAACAAAGATGCACAGAGACTTCTGAAATCTGAATACCAAGAAGTTTAGTTGATTGACACTTAGAAAGTTTTAGCCTTTGACTGTGCAACTTCATCATGCCTCTCTACCTGCCTCATTAAAAACAGTATTAAAGTGACAAAGACTTTAACTCAGAAGTCAGAAAATGCCAGGATTAGGAATTCCAATGAAATCTTAATTTGGCTCCCTTAAATTATTACAATACAAGTATGTATTATAATAAACTCTTTAATTATATGATCATATACCACTGAAAAACAGCATGTGATCACATAATTAAAGACTGCAACATAATACATATGCAGAAAGGAGACAAATTAAGGTTTCACAGGCAACCTTAACTCTTGCATTTCCTATTTTCTTAACTGCAATGGTAATGAAGTTTTCTTAAACATAAAACTTTAAGGTATATTTTCCTAGGTAAAACAAAAAACAGCACATACTGGAAAACAAACTGTCATGTGATATCATACTGACATATGCATGGGTCAAGAACAGCACTGGAAGTGCTCCAAATTGGGTTTTAAGTAATACAGACTGGTCATGGGCACAATGTAAAACACTACTATTAGTTTTCTCCCATATTTACTACATGCTGAGCATGGGAGAACCTAGAGGAACCCTAAGATCCTTTTTCAGGTTGTGAAGAAGAGCATGGCTTTTGAACAGGATAATCTGTTTGGTCCTTCTGAGGAACTTATTTTCTGCTGAAATTCTTTCACAGAATCACAGAATCATAGAATGGCCTGGGTTGGATGGCCATTTCCCCTTGTCCTGTCACTACACGCTTTGTAAAAAGTTTGTCTCCATCTTTCTTGTAGGCTCCCAGGCTGAACAAACAGCCTTTCCTCACAGGAGAGGTGCTCCAGCCCTCTGATCATCTTGGTGGCCTTCTCTGGACGCTTTCCAACAAGTCCATGTCTCCTGTGCTGGGCCCCCAGAGCTGGATGCAGGGTTCCAGGTGGGGTCTCAGCAGAGCAGAGGGGCAGAATCCCCTCCCTGGCCCTGCTGCCCACGCTGCTTTGGATGCAGCCCAGGACACGTTTGGCTTTCTGGGCTGTGAGTGCACATTTCCAGCTCGTGTCCAGCCTCTCACCCAGCAGCACCCCCAAGTCCTTCTCCCTGGGGCTGCTCTTGACCATCCCCCAGCCTGTGTTGATACCAGGGTTGCTCCATCCAGGTGAAACACCTTGTACTTGGTTTTGTTAACTCTCATGAGATTCCCATAGGACTACTCCTTGAGCTTGTCACTTCTCTCCCGTTGCCAAGATCCATTCTCCTCAACGAGTTTTTATTCTTTATGCCTCCTTGCATAGGAACAATTGTGACCTTTCTCACTCAACTTTCACCACATCATCTCCCTTTATGGCCCACAATTCCTGTTCCCACTTCCAGTGCCCACAGCCTGCTCCCTGACTCAACCTCCATATTCCAATCTCTATTCAACAAATCCCAATCTCTGTTCCAATTTTGTTCCTCTTTCAGCTTCTCCTTTCTTTCTTTCTTCCTCTACCACCCCCAAAAATCAAGTAAATCTCTCCTGCATTTCCTTTGCCTGAAATCAACTCTCCATCACCAGCATTCCCATCTAGCTTTGTCTCTTCTGTATTGAAATTAAGCAAGCTCCTGCTCTGTGCTTCCTGGACCTACAACAGATCCTTAACATTATAAAAGAAGTTGCCTAAAACCAGATTCAGGAATTACACTGGAAGTCATGCTGCCCAAATGGACAAGTGCCTGTATGGACAGATGCTAGGGGAAGCTAGCTGTGACGCTCTTAACAATTTTCTGATGTCTGTGTGAAAGGTACTTATTTTCCAGAGGTCTATAACACAGTTAAAATCAGGCAGGTTTCCATACCATTGTGAAGGCTTATCTTTAAAAGAAAGCTCCCTTGCTATCAAGTCTAAAGTAAATTTTAAGGTAGCTGGTATTCATAATTCAACAGCTAGAGTAGGATGGGAGGCATTTTCCATTGCCTGGCTTCTGCAACCACAGTGCTTTGGCAGAAATCACGAAGAGTTTAACCACAGACAAACAGCTGTTATGAAAAATTGTAGCCCAAGATTAAAAGCTTGAAGCATCCGAAAAATAGATCTGTTTCTTGCAAGTGACATGGAACCTTTTACTGTGGGTGCTTCCATATCATTTTTCACAACAGTATTAATATGCTGGGCGTTATCAGCCATCTTTTATGGAGTCTGTCATTAGAGAAGTCCAAAACCAGACTTTTGGAGGCAGCAGCAGCTTCTCACCATTGACCACTAAAAGCCTTTATTTGTCCAGTCAGATTTCCTCTACAATTTATACACACTTCATATAGTTATTCACAACCCTTCCTTCCTCTCCTTCCTTCCTTCCCCTCCTTCCTTCCTTCCTTCCTTCCTGCCTTCCTGCCTTCCTGCCTTCCTTCTTGCCTTCATTGTTCCAAGAATAATGAACAATTAGGGCCACAATGAGAGGATGTCATGACATGTACATCACATAATGAGATGTCCCTCTCCAGCTTACAGATCCAGATGACCTTCACTGAAGAGAAGCAAAGAGTTCTTGCTTGTGTCTCCATATTCTTTCTCTCTTTTGTTTACTTCTTTCAGTAAGAATGAAGAAAAACAAGCAAAAAACCCTCATTGAAACAGAGGTTTGAGGCATCTGGATATGCATCTGTTTTACACAAAAATAGTTAAGTGAACATTCTAACATGAAGTGCTACATAATACATGAGGGTATTGCAAGCAAAAAGAAGAGAAATTGCATTAACAATTTACTATTGGCTACAGATAGGTTTTTACAGTGCTACAAACTCAGCTGTTTACTTAGATTTGATGGCACATGACATTTGAACATGTGTAGCCTATTGTTTTAAAGCAGAAGCAACCAAACTTCCCTGACAGAAGAGCTGCACAATGATAACACACTGACAGCACAGAACTACAGCTGGCCCACAGTTAACTACTATCTTTTCTTGATATATTGTGCTGTCTACAGTTGCTAAGCAATTGCATGTCTGTTCTGTGTATCAGGTTTGAATTTTTCTCAATTGCTTTTAAAAAATCTTGTCTTTTCTTCTGTCGCAGGCTGGCATCTTGCCATAGGAGGGTGACAAAAGTGTGAAGCGTCTTGCCAAAACTGTTCATAGAGTTCATAGAGTTCATAGAAATGGTCAAAATAAGTAATGGATATTGATTAATGATTCAACTAGAGTCCATTAACCATTAGATTAAAAATCCTGTTATCCATTTTCATAAAATGTAATGACAAAAATATAGTGCAACAGGTGCACAACAGTTCATGGTGCAGAAGGTGAACTGGAGAGCCTACAATTCCAGCGTGCTGTGGTCTGGAGCTAGCCTGGGCCCAGCTTCAAGAAAATAGTAAGTTTCTGATCCCACTTGCATCCCTGATCTGCTGCATGACTGACTATGCTATGAGCTGTCTCCTCCCAGTCTGATCTTCTGGATAGAAGGGAAAAGCATTTTTTAAATCTCATATCGATGCCTCTCTTGCATAATTGTTTACTTAGAGTTCAGATACTGTGGTAATTGTGCTTGAGTAACTGAAAGCATTACAGGCACTTAAACAACAAAAACGTTATGTTGGTAATGAAACCCCATCCTGTTCAAGCAAAATATCAGCTTTCATGTATGTATATGCTACACTGAAGGAACAATGCCCTACATTTAAAAGTGTAGTACAGTAACAATTTTCTAATAATTTCACAGACCATGACTGTGTCTATGCAATGGCATCATGCCCAGTCACACAAGAGCTTTGGTTAGGAAACAAAAGCTTTTTTTTCTTTTATTTTAAGGATGTCAACTACTATACAAAAAACAACAGCCATACCTACTGCTATGCTGGGATAACAAGGGCATAGGTCTGGTTTTGAAGTAATTTCATTCACTTTCCTGTGTGGGAAACTTTACTGACTTGCATTCATTATGCCTGTTCTCCTCTGGAATCATAGCAGAGTCAGGCCCATAGCTCCTGACCTACCAAGATTATACTGTATTTAGTCACAGCACGAAAACAGGAGGAAAGGCAGCACCAGACATATACAGGGAGATTATAAGGGTAGGAGTTGATTTGCTATCTGAGGTTAATACTGCAAAATTTTTTAAGGGAATTCAGTTCTCATTAGCATAGCATGAATTTGTTGCCTATTGTTTCAATTCTAAATAAAACTAATATGACAGAAACCAGAATAGACTACAGGATCTTTGTTTAGAAAGCACGATAAAGAGTATTTTTCATGTAGCACAAATGAAAGAGAGAGAATGGCCTATGTTAAATTACCTCCACTGGCATGTGCCATTTTCAGAGCTTCAAGAGAAACAGCAGGGGTTATTTCTAGCTGGCACACAACAACTTTGGCTTTACAGATGACATCAGAAGCCCTCTTCAGGTCTTCAAAATTCAAAAGCAGGTTGGCTCCTGGGACTATGACAATAACATTCTGTCCTAAAAAGAAGATATTGTGTTTTTAACTTTGACAATAATGTAAAACAATTCCTTGCACTTTTTACAATATATTTCAGATGAGTATTTCAATTTACTTCCCAAAAAAACCCCATTAAAATTGTACGCTTTGCTCACATTTTCAAATACACAAATATTTCAGAGGATAATCAAAAAGATCGATTTACTAATAAACTAACACTGCACAATAAACACAATATAAATTCCTTTGGGAAAAATCATATATGGGCATTCCTCAGTCTTATTTTGGTGTCTTCTGTGAACTCTAAAGAAGCACTGCACTAGTCACAGTGGAGATGGTGGATACACGCTGAGGGTGATATTTGCATCTTCCTAAAATATTCCAGTAGCATTTGGAAGAGAAAAGCATCAATGTGATTACTGAATTCATATGCCAAAAATGGCATAAAAATTTTAATTTTCCCATCAGCTGGGAACAAAAAGTATTTCACACAGCTAAGAAAATTATGCATGTTCTTTAGACTTCAGAGAAGCAGGCTTGCACCATTTACCTGAGACATTTCAAGTTAGGGCTCCTAATCATCATGAAAACCAGAACCAGCTTGTCACCAAAGCCCAGAAAGGTGATGCCTGTGTCTTAGGAAAGTTTTATTAGAAGTGAGTAAAGAAGGTGGGCAACAGCTTCTTCTGCTCTTAGAGATGGCCAGAAGAATGGTCTAAACAAAGCTGTGTGTGTGGAAGCATGGCAGTGTCTCAAAGCATATCTAAGATCCTTTTTATTCTTGTAGTTTGTTTTACAGTTGGGTGAGGTTCCAAATATTCTTTTGTTTTTCTTCAGACACACCAATCACCTTCTTTTATTGCAATTTCTTTCTTTTTTTAATCTCTATTACAACACTTAGAGACCTTCAGGCATGAGTGCCTTCAAATTAAAATTTATTATTAATCACTCAGGTATTAACTTCAATAAGTCAGTTGTTCCTTGATTTACAGGCTCAACCCGCCCCCGCTAAAGATTTCTTTAAGGACTGCCAATCATTAAAGGCTACCAATTCTGTAATGAACTGAATTACTCTGCAAATAAATATTTATGTTTTTAAATACATTATTTTTGTTGAATGTGACTTCAAAGTCTTTTGACTAAGAACGTGCAAAGCTTCTCTCCCTAAATACATTCCAAAAAGAAAGCAGGACAATGGAAAGAATAATATAGTGATCTCAGAGGGAGGGACCCAAGCTTTCCAAAGCAATTCTGCTGTCAATGGTTTGGTACAGAACAGCTGCATATGAAAAGCAAAACCTCAGCACTTAAAAGCCAACGCCCTGCTTTTCAACAGACAATGATGGGCATCTTGGATAAAAAACAAAAGAAAAGAAAACAAAAAACCTTCTGCAACACGTAAATGTTACCAAAGATATCTGAATCCTGTTGGGGAAATATTCAAAGGCAAATTGTGCCTATTTTGCCAAGCATATATTTTGATAGCTTTAGGGTGCAGCAGCGCAAGCAGTAAAAGACAAGGAATCAGTGGAACAAGAATCTCTTTCATTTCTGCCTGGCCTCTGTGCTTCCTAGAGTCTCAGACACTATTCACATGTCTTGCTGCATTATCTTGCTGAACTATTTAGCTGTACTGACATGTATATTATTATCAGACTTTGGAGCTAATGGCCCAAGGCAGTAAGGGGGGCTGTTTGCTTAAACCCGTATGTACAAATTCAAGGTAGACCGTGCTACACTGGATCACAGTCCGAAGATTTTCTTCGTAACTACAAAAGGTCAGAGACTTAGAGTCTGCTTTCAAACCTGCCAGGGAAATGCAGTACCTACTGTGGTGCAACAGTCCAGACAGACTGAACCCAAGCTGGAGGGAACCACCCCCTGCAACCCCCATTCTGTTCTTAGCTATATATACCACACTTACTGAATGACAGCAGTCACCACAAACTTGCACTGGGGTGCACGAAGGCAGAATTTGGACCCATGCACTCACAATTAATACAAAATTTTGTATTAACAGCAACCATTTTGTTGAAAGAAATTATTTCTTGCCAGGGAAATCAGATGGGAATTCAGCATCAGGGACAACAGAGTTAAAGACAGATGGCAAAGAGGGGTGAGATTCATCTTGTCCAACATGAAATAATTTTTTAAGTTAAAAAAATCCTACACACTAGAAAACTCCAAGAAAATTAATTTCTAAAAATTGTTTTTCTATGTTCCTTCAACAAGGAGAAGAGACAAATATTTTCAGAGTTTTTTTTAGTCTTACATATCTTAGATATCTGTTTGAGGACGAAATAAACTATTGTCCAGAAAAGTCTATGTACCTCTGTTAACCCTGGGTGAAGCCTTAAACTGTAGACCTAACTTCTAAAACTACTCCAGTGAGATAAAACATTACCCACACCAAGAATAAGAATAATACTGCATTACTGTTAATTCTAAAATCTCTTTTCTTAGACTAAAAATATCAGTTTTGATGGGAACATCTATATAACTTTGAGTTTTGCAGACATCAGCTAGAATATTAAGGGCCACTTTCACACTTGCTATAAGCTGTAACAGCTAAATGAAACCGATAAGCTTGCACAGGCTTACACCAGATGGGGACTGGGTCCAGTCAGGATAAATGCTGCATACATAAAAATTGTCCTAAGTTGGGCTTCTAAAATTGCTACTGCCAGTTCTTAGAAAGATGGATGGATAACTCAAGCCAGACCTTTTTTTACATGGGTCATCTTATAGATGACACCAGATGAGAAGAGCCAGTAGAAAAATCAAATGTGAAACCAGTAAACACCACAGTGCAATAAATATCTTTAGAACTGGATGACAAGCCTAAAAACCATCAGTAGTGCTTAGAATGAATCAAAATATCAAACAGATCAAACAGTGTAATTGTAACAATAGCTGCAGAGCTTCTGCTTAATAATCCACACAGAAGAAAATAATATTGTGATCAGAAAAGAATGTTATAAGAAAAATGTGTGCTGCAAAATTACATAGTTCATGAATATGAGGCTGAGTTTGGGGTGTGTTATGGTATCATAATTTCTAGGCAACCACTTCATAGAAATATTGAAGAGTCTTGCACATAAAACATTCAAGTTAATGAAGTAAGTCAATATGTAGAAGGTCTTTAAAATTCAGGTGACATTTCTTCATAAACCTGAAGGTTCAAACCAAAGATTTTCCTCTATGGAAAGTATAATACAAATGAGTTGGCCTATGTATTCTATGTTTGCCTTATTTACTTAGCCTTACCTAAATATATATTTTGAATGATTTTTTACTAGTAGTGCTTTGGTACTGAAGGTACACTCAGCTTACAAAATAATGTCTATTCACTGTTCATGAATGATTAATAACTTTATCATAAAGTCAGCACAATGCCTGTCTCAAGTGAGGGTTATCATGCAGGGTTCTGTGTAGGTGAGCTCCAAGTCCTAACTTGCAATAATCAAGAGAATTTTAATCATGACTTGCCAAACTCTGTTGTGCCTCCACTTCCATTTTTGCTAGCAATATGAATGTTGCTGGACTTGTTCAAACCTCTAGTCCAGTTAGGCCAACATAATGGCACCATCAGGAATCAGTATCAGATATGGCCAAAGCTGCAATCACCTTTAGAGGTAATAATGTAAAGAATTATCCAGAAAGAAGGTTTTTCCCTCACTACATGTGTGTGTACAAGTACAACACATCATCACTTTATGGAGCTCTTACCATCCAATATCACATTGCTAGCAGAAGGTGTGCTAAGTGACAGAGCTAGTGGCAAGAAGGCAGACTGAAAGGGGAAACAAAACCTTGGGTTTGTGAGGCACCTCAAAGAAAATGTGTTAAGAAAAGCAGCTGGATGTACCAGCTTTTATCCTTAAGAGAGAAAGTACAGATTTGGATATACAAGATCCTGGTATACTTGTGTTTAGTCAAATGAAAACTTTCT
>VYZP01051379.1:70384-94107 GCA_013400635.1 Hypocryptadius cinnamomeus | reverse complement strand
CACCAGTAGACTTGTTTCAAAGTATGCACGTTTTCCTGAGAGCACAAACACAGTCCCCACTGGAAGTTCATCTCTATTTCTGTCAGTGCTCCTCTGGACATGGAGACCAAGGCTTTGGGGAAATCCTTTGTTTTTGTTTGCACCGACACTGATTATGAGCATTTGCATCCAAAGACCTTTCTCTTGAAGAAATTATCTGTATTAATCATCCTGTAGAGCTCAGGTGATAAGCAATAACACTGGAGGTGTTAAGTGATTATAAATGTCTGGTTCCCAAAATAAGGGTTTGCTATATGGAGCCGCAGTGTTGCCAGGGGCCTCAAAAAAATTCTGTTGTGGCACTTAATTTGCCCAACTGTGGTGAGCCACACTTGATAAACCCAACAGTGCCACTGGCAAAAAGTGCAATGGCATGGAAAGAAGTGTCAGCAGGAGAAATATTTGAAAATCCTGTCTATATGTAAGACCAAGAATTAATTTTGTTACCAAAACCTGAACTTCTCAAGCAATAGAACCTGTGTGGAAACAAGCTGCATATGTAGCCTGATTCAAAAACCTTGAACTAGAGAGACACTGACAATTGGCCTGAAGGATTCCATGGCTCTATTTTCCTTCTCAGCACTTCCTGAGGGCTGTATATGTGATTCTATGATCAGTCCTGACTTTCAGTCAGGAGAAAGTTGTCATGCAAGAGATACTATCATGCAGAGCTTAAGTTCCATGCTCAGTTTTTTTAAGGAGATCTCAGATTTCACATCCAAAGGACTATCTTTAAATGCAATAAAGTCTTTTTTATCGAGCCAAGCATCATAAATATTCAAAAGCCACAGTTGGAACATTACACATAATTGACGTTACAGAAATCTGTTTCCTCTGGCATGACATCAGAGATTGTCAGATCGGGAAATCAAGAGGATGAGTTTCACACTTGCCAACTTTTCCTGCTAATCTGTGTTGAAATTTTTTCTTAACAAATCCCAGCAATACCAACCCTTCCCCCAGCCACACCACAAGGTAGGATTTTCCAGAAGTGAAAGAAAAGCTATTGGCCCACATCTGTCTACTATCTAAGGAACAGGCAGCTATTGTTAAAGAAGTTTTTTCATTGCTTATAATCCTGTTTCTTACATTTTGCTTTAGGGTCATCAGTTAGGCCACAAGACTGTGGAAACAGGCATACTGCCAGTTCCGTATAGCAATATACAATTGGATTATTTCTACCCTCTCCAACCAAGGAGAAGAAAATTAGGGGAAGTTAGATGTTCTCTTTTGAGTCAGTTTATCGACATTCCTCATCATTGTTTCGTCTGTGTTTATGATTAATGAGTCAACAGAGGATTTCCACTAAAAACCCACAGAAGCTGAACCATCAGTCTCTGTAATTTCCACGAGCAGCACCTACAAGAGCAAGGCTGCAGCTGAAGAGGTGCACACCAAGTACGTGTACTGTGCCTCATAGTCAGCAATCTGCCTGCACAACACACAGCTACAACCAGTTCTCCAAAAATGGAGGCTAAGGAAGCCTGCTGTTAAACAATTGTTGCAGAAATGACAGAACTGTGCAAGGTCTGCTACCCTGGTGCCCAGCGCTGCAGCTCACTCCCCCAAGAAATCCAAAGATTTTCCTCATCCCTTCCTCAGAGTTTCACATTAACCTCTGGGCACTGCAGTATCTCTACCACCAGCCATGTGTGGTGTTAACCCTGCTGCCCCTTTTCCCAGCATGGCTCCACTCTGACTCTCACAGGACTCTAAGGAACAGACAGTTTTTACTGACCTGCCTGCAGCCCAGAGAGGCAGAGGTGAGCCCATTGCAGCAAGAGCCAGAGAATCCTGTGGGAAATGCATCACTTTCTTCTGAGCTCTTCCCCTCCTGAGAGCTGGGAGAGGGAGTGAGATAAAATGTTTTCACTGATGGAAGAAGTTATGGGTACATATATTTAAAAACTCAAAAATAAACAACAACTTGTCCAGCAAACACCAGTTTACTCCCTAAAAGAAGGTAAACACTATAACCTTCTGCATCTATACCACCACTTTTTGAACCCCCAAAACCTTGACACTCTTCACATATTACAAGCACATCTTGGGTACAAGGAATTTTGCAAACCACTGACAGAGAGCAAATTTCCTCTATAAAAGTGAGCTAATACAGCCCAGCCAGACATGGCTGGAGCACACAACGCTGCAAATCAGAAGACCTTTGGCAGTCCTGTGAGCTCGAGCTTACTGCAATAGCATTACAGTCACATGTACTTACAGTTGCTTGAACCCTCCCAACTCCAAAAGAAGCTAATAATGACTTAGTTGCTTTTCCTTGGGCCTGTTCAGGTAGCCACACTGGGACCACCACACAGCTAAGTGGGATGAACAAGAGTAAATAACTTAATATAGAACATTTCAACTGCTGAGCTGAGAGACAATAAATAATTGTGCTCTGAAAATAGCACTGATTTTTCTATACACTAAGTACAATTGATGAAAAAAAAACCTAGGTATATATAAGTTTATTTTAAAGAATGTACCTCATTCATGATTATAAAACATTTCCTTGCAGCTGTAATATTTATTTCACATATTTTATGCATTTCCAAAATTCTCAGAACAAGTAGAAAGCCCTCCTAAAACCTGAAAAAAGTCAGATATTCTTTCAACATCATAATATGTTTCTGCTCCACGAGTTGCATTAAAGCAATAAAAGCCCAGGATCCAAAGCTACAAACAGGAATTCCTGCACCTACCACATTCTGTACCTAGCCCTATATAAAATGCAGTAGCTGCATAAGGAAACTCAGCAGTGCTACCCAGCAGGAGCACCAGGCATTAAAAAAACTTTGCCAAATGTTGCTGAAAGAGAGAAACACCCCGACAAAACACCAACAAAAAACCCATCAAAAATCCACACAAGCACAAATCTTTGTTACCTCCTGTAATGGGATTTTGGCCTGATCTCCAGCTGCAGATTACCAATATTGCTTTAAGTAACGAGCCTTAAAATTAACTAAAATTTGACAAAGTAAACAAAAAGTGTCAAGTAATTAAAATAAAATAATACAAAAATATTCCCCCATTCACTTCATCATTGAGCAAGAACAAATTCAAAAGACACCACTCCATCCACCTTTGCTTAGTCAAGACCACCTGCAACATCTACATTCCCTTCATGGCCTCCAAACCCTCCCAGTTTGTCATCAGTGGTTATTTAAATCTTTCATCTGGGGGCTACAAGTTGAAACAGGATCTTCACACCTGGATGCTGCCTCCCACATTATTAAGAGGTCACACAAATTTTCATTGACTATTTAAAAATATCAGAATATGGTCTAAAGCAAACATACATTAACTGAGTACTTAATCTTCATCTTGTTTACTAATGCTTATTGTGATGACTTCTGTTACATATTCATGAAATATGAGGCAGTTATAGCACACACATTGTACTAACCAGTAAACAAAGATGCAAAATGAAAACATCTTTACTGGGAAAAAAAAAAAACAAACCAACAAAACCAAAACCATAAAACCTAACGAAAACCCAAAACTAACAATAAATACAGCTGAAAAATCTTTGTCCTTGTTGGCACATTATCAGTGACAAATTTCAAAGCATCAAGAATTACTTAAATTCCCAGCTGTTACAGCAGAAAAGCACATGAGACCAGCAGAATTAATAAAAGTTAGAATAGGGCTACACAAAAGAAAAAATGCAAAGTCAGAATGGGATATGTGCCAATAAGAACAAAATTAGAGTAATTATTTGGATGGGTTACAGGCCAGAGATAAAAACATGATAAATTCTCAGAAAACCGGATTACTAAGAAAGCTTTTTGAAATTAAAAAGCAACATAAATCAAAACAGGATGAATGACATTTGGATAATATAATTTGACTGATTAAATTAACTCTTAGTTAGAATAGTGTGGCAAGAAAAAGAGTTATAATTGCTATAAAGAATTTTTACAGCCATAACAGAACAGAAAAACTGATAATCTTGATGTGAATATCTTCCTTTATTTGAGCTGTTTATTATTTCTATAATGCTTTTCTTTATGTTATTTTTTAGGAAACTGTTCTGAAATCATACCAGTTTTGATGGTAAATATGTTTATACCTAGATCATTGCTGAAATTATTTGCCTAAGACAATTCAGCAGAATATTGATTTAATGTACACTCAAATTGCTTTTTATGAGATACCAGTAGATTCCAATTCATATTTCATAGACATCAAATTTGAGAGAATTTTGTCTTTTAAATTAATTATAGAGAATATGAACAATCAGAAAATTTGTCTCTAATAGATATAAACATTTGCATCCCAAACCTTCTTCATTTATTCATGTTAAAACAGTATCACATAAATTATCAATTCAACCAATGCCATCCACACACTTCAGATTCAGAATAAGAAATAACCATAACTGGTTTTGAGCCTTCAGTAGCCAGTGAATTATTGGCAAATTATTTTCAAAGAATAAATAATTTAAAACTAATTGTATTGTAGCGTGTTCAGAGACAATTCACAAACATAAAAAAAGAAATCTAATTTGTCATTACCAATTTTTTCCTCCAACTTTTTCTGTCAGCTTTATTTAATGTGAAGCACTAATGAGCAAGAATGAGATCTGAGATGAGATTGTCTTTCTCCTCTGGAAATTAGACAGATGCCAAAATGTTATATCTTTCTGTTCACCTCTGATCTAGCTCTTTGATGTGGTGGCAAAAGGTCAGAATAATTCTGACTGCTAATGACCTCTGGGATATAAAACAGACATAACTTGAGCAATCTGTTGGTCTAACCTAGCGAGGACAGGTATCTAAGTGACAGCAAGAGACCAGCAACTGACCCCACTGGTAGGCAGCCTAATGAGAGGGCTCTTGCTTCTGTTATGAAAAGGGATCAGACTGGGAGATTTTCCTAAAATCATCAGCAGAGACACAAAATTCTGTATGAGACAGTTCATCTGTCCTGGTACTCCTGTGCTTATCATAGGTTCCTGATGGGTTCTTTGTTGTGACTGGGATTTTCGTGTGTGCTCGGATTACTAATGACTTTTTTTACTTTTATTATTAATTTTTGAGATGTTTAAAAAATTTTTATTCTGTTGCAGATAATAAAAGAGCATGTTTCTGCTCCAAGAGAATTGAAGTCCTTGGATTAAACTGGAGAGGTCCAGTACAGACTTGAAACCACAGGGGAAATCCTTGTGGGCAAAGGGGAAGGTCAGAGCCTGCTGCTTGCACCCAGAGAAGCAGAGGGACTGTGGTGCTGCCACACATCTCCAGGCTGGGCAGGGCAGGAGGAGAGGCCACATCTGGCTTCCCCTGTGCACCCATTCTAGGCTGCTGCCCTGGTCTGATGTATATGTGCCTATCTGCAAATATATCAATAATAAATAGGAGATAAGTGGATGATGGTTATGACCATTAAAACAGGATGGGTGTTTTTGTGTGAATCTTCCTTGGCAGCAGTTCTCAACACAACAGTATTTGTGGTGCTACAAAACAAACCCCTGTAAATATTCATCCTTTTAGGGGAAGGGCGATGGGTCCAAAATCAAAGACAACTGTTCATTGAGCTGATGCACAGTCTGCAGCTATCTCAAACTGAGTCGCTATTGCTGCCAAGTGTGAAGACTCCAAGGATTATATACTAGAGGGAATAGAGCAGCTCTGAATAGAAGAGCATTTTTGCTTTTACAGGAAAAAGATTTATCAACCAGATATTCATGTTTAAATACAGTAATTGTGAAAAAAAATCCCTCTCCATTCACGTTGTCTTTTTCTTCATGAAATAGTTCTTTCAGAATCTTTTTAAATCATGTGAACTGCTGCACCAAGTTGTTATGGCAACTGGAATTTTGAAAGTAAATTAATTTTGCCATAAGATGTTATTAAGACCAGGTAAGGATGGCCTTGAATAATAATATCTCCTTTTGTTTGGAGAGGATATGCTATCTCAAACTTTAACACTGGTTTTTACTTAAGCCAACATATGTTATTACTATATCAATGATCTTTAGAACAAATGCAAAATAAATTCATTTTTGCTATGAATTCTTGAATTAGACCTTCTCACCAGCAGCAGCATCCTATAATAGCAAGGAATCTATGATGCTTAAGTAATTTGTGATACATCTAGTGAAAGCAAACAAGATCAGTTTTCCAAACTGGAATTGATGTAAAGTTGCTGATTTCAATCTCAGTGCAAGTGAGAAGCAAAAACCCCAAAACAACAAAACAAAACAATAGGTTTCAGTTTTAAAAGCTGTGTTTTATCCTGTAGCATTAAAAATCTGTCCAGTTCTTGTTCTATTCCAGAGTGATATCTGCTGTATCTACCTACTGGCATTGGCTTTGGACTTCCCTTACTTGGGTAGCATAATACTTTCTCAAAGCAATACTCTCCTTGGAACTGCTGGAATAAAAGGAGGACAAAAGTGTGATCTCAGTTAATAATGCAGGTAATATAACAGCTGCTGTAATTTTAATTTTGTAAGATTTTGGAGATTGCCTAGAGACAGTAACTCATTCCGGAAGTAAGCAATGGTTCTGACTACAGCATGTAGGATGTGGATGTGCCACCATAAAGGACACACCTTGACTATGAGATCCAGGCTGGTGTCTCAGTTCTGCAGTGTGTTCTCACAAACCTCCTCCCTGTCTAAAAGAATCCTGGTTTGATGCATTCATGCTCCCTGCCTCTTATTCCTGCCATTTGGTATTGATAGAACACACCTGCAAAGGGGTCATGAAACAGATTATGTGAAATTTAGAATACATATATTTATTGATTTGTTTTTTTATGGGACTGATATTTTGATTAACCTGCCGTGGGGGGAAGTACAGAAAGAACTGACCTGCCCCCAAAGGCCAGACAAGTGTCTTGAGAGCCTTGTCACTGTAAATGAGTAAATGAGAGAAGCAAGCTCCTCCAAACAGCAATCATGAATGCCACATTATACAACTGCTGCTTTAGTCAAGGTCTCCGAATCATCAAAAGCACCAGTTTTCTTTCAATAAACAATCAAAGACATGCCCAAAACTTCTAGAGAGTAATTCTTTCTTCATCCTCTCTGCTTATCAGTTCCTTTTTGAGGTATATAGCACTCCTAGGAGGATTTCAGGAACAAATACTTTAGACATTTTAACTTTCTGAGATACTGAGATAGTGAAGACAAAGTATTATAGAGCATGGTGTTTTGTTTTGTGAATGGCTAAGGCAGACAATGGAGAGAATGCTCCAAATCACTGAACATAGATGTTGTTCAATAATAAAGAAAAAGGATGGCACTGTGCCTTATCCACCCTGGAATGTTCTCATATGAGTTCCCATTAGCTTCCTCAGATATACCATGTCTAATTTTGCCCTCTAAAGTTTTAATTATTTCAAATTCAATCCCACAGACTGAATAATTTGGCTTCTTTTTTTTTTAATTCTTTTTATCCTCTGAAATACTGGAATTTATCCACAGCTGGATAAGCTGGCTGTAGGTTGATGTCTGGTGCTATTATTGACATTAGATCCCCTCAGATTTTGAGATGAAAACAATCACCAGTTTGAGTGGAAGGAAAGAATATCCCCCTTAGGTCATATATGTGGAGACTGTTCTTTTCTCTTTTAGCCTCCTTAGTAGCAGGGATAGGACTTCCTTCTTAGCATCAGCTGGAAGATGTCTTTAGTAAAATAGATACTTGTAAAGCTCTTAATCCTGCCTCTTCACCTTCTGCAGTTGGAAATTTAGTCTTTTAACTGAAGGATAATGTCTCCTATAGGCTGATGGTGAATATTTTGTCTATGATGTTTGTGTTGTGTTGTGTTGTGTTGTGCAGAAGAAGAACCTCCTAAAGTTGATGTTGACTGAAGTTACTTCCCATTTCAGGGAAGTGGACTCAGAGACCTGCAAGGCACTACCCAGACCAACGCTTATATGTCCCATTTGGTAATAGGAAAATGTTTTATATCACTTTGAGTTAGGATTTTACCATTGGAAATGCTTATGAATTGTGACCTTTCAGCTAAAATATTATCATAGAGGTCCTGAATACGTTTAATGGGAACTTTGGCATTGAGGTGCTCAGCATAGTTTCAAGGTTTAGATGCTTATTATGAATTGCTAGAAATTTATCCTGGAAATAACCTAAAATGAATACTTTGGCATAAGAAAACTCCTAACTTCCTGCTAAGGTAGTCTGCATAAGTGGTTCACTTCATGATTAATTTCATTTCAGTGAATGTTGAGTAATGAAGTTTATACACTTGAAAAGGAAGTGTGGCATAAGGTAAACAGATTGTTGCAAAAGAAATTACTCTAAGGCTGGTCCAACTCTCATTAAATCACTGGAAACTTTCCAAATAGGAGTAGGATGAACCCACAATAGCATAAATCCAGACTGAAGTCAGTGGGCCCACTTTGGATTTACACGAGTAAAGGTGAGACTGCAGCTTTATTCCCAGTGTTCAGCAGCTGCAGTACAAAGCAGGCTCTGATGTTGCACCTTAGGTGGAGTTTTGCCCCGTCACAATGATTCACAGATATCCCACTTAGTCACTGAGGGTTCTCATCATCAGTGCAAACTCACTTTCCCCAGTGTTTGCTTAGGCAGTCAGCGTGGCACTGACTAATTTCCTTTGTGAGTCTGGGTCTCACTGCTGTCAGGAGGCAAGGGTGGAAAAGCAGCAAAATTATAGAAGTTAACTTTTGCACACATAATGAGCAATAAATGCAAATGGTTGGACCCAACAGAAAGTGGACACCTGGGGAAACTCCGGTGAATCCCACTTTACCATCGGAAAAACAATCTACCAAAAAAAATCCAGCGAAACTATATGGGAGAAAATTTTTTGTCTGTTTTAAGCAGGAAGTAATAAAGCAAGCACTATAAATAGAGCAGATAAGCAAAGAACAGTCTCAGGCTAACCACAGCATTTTAGTAAATCCTATTAGGCAACTATTTTTGCCTTGAAACAACTGAGTGTTTTAAAAGCACTCAAATTTTATTGAAGGTGAAGAGGACTTGGGCTTTTAGATTAGTCAGGATTTCTCAGAAATTCCTCCCATCAGGCTTACCTTGGAAAAGATTTAAAGTTTTGCATGGAGTCCTATAAATCAAGGGAAACTCAGAGTAATGTAGAACTTCAGGACACACCAAGAGAAACTGTATCAAGTATCCCCAAACCAAGAGACTTGGAGGAAAGGCTTAACATATAAATGCTCTCAAAAACTCTTTTAGATATATATTTTACTGTGATGTTATAATTAAATTCAGGAAACTTAGCTTTATGCCTGTAAACAGCATGTTCAGCACTCAAACATGACAGCAGAAAGCCATGTCAGTGCACTGTTTTGATTTTTTTCTGGTATTCTTGGAAGTAAGCTGTTTCAGACCCAGCATCATTTTTCCTGACTCCAGAAATGTAATGGACTGCCTACACATGTAACTTTGTTTCTATGGCTTCTCCTTAACAGTAACAGAGGGAGGGTTAATTGCATGTCTCCATATTTCCATTTGCTACAGAAGAAAATGTGTGGATGACAGCATGGTGCCCTATGCTCCTGGGAGGGGTTCCACAAATAAGTACCCACATGTATGTTGGACGCGTTCATGCTGAAGTTAAAAATGTAAGGAAATATATTATTGTATCATAAGAACTACCACATGGAACTTATCATTCTAGGAATTTCACTCCATGTATTTCACAGAGCAAGTTATGAGACAGGGCTTTGCTAATATATTTAATAGTATAGTGGAAAATCTAAAAAATCTCTCAGTGGAGTGGAAAACTCAGAAATGCAAAAAGTCCCACTGTAAGAATCAGCATAAGGGGCTTTTTTTAAAAACAGATATGTTCATATACACATTTAAAATAAAAAGCACGGCCACAATTAAATTCAAATGTTGAATTTAATAGGCATTAATATAATATAATCTAATCTACTAATAGTGAATATTTACTATTAACTTACTCTTATCTTGTTTAGTTACTGAAATATTTTTCCTCTGGGTTGGGTGTAATTGCGTTTTTGAGACCTAGTATTGTCCAACACCTTTTATACACTACCTGTTCGACACTGATGTTAAAATTTCTGTAAGTTTTCATTAAAACACCTGGATGCGGCCTTGCAGATGGTTTTATACTGGGATAATACTTTCAGTCATATTTGCCTTTCCATGGGTGGGTGGTTTATATTCCTTCAATGTCTACTGAACATGTCCATGAGATTCATGCTTTGCCAATTTTTTGTAAGTTCCTGTCTTATGTTCATAAATGTGGTATGCATGAATCACCAAAGATTACAAGCTACAATGAGGGTTTCTTTATTCAGGACATGCATTTGCTCCCAAAGACATGAATTCTTCAAGGAAAACACTCTGAACCTGAGACATCCGCTGAGTTATATTGTATTGTTTGTAGGAGGTCTTAGCCTCTGCATGCCACTCATCTTGGTTGCTTATTCCACATATATAATCCTTCTAAATAAAGAATTTATTAGAATTAGACTATAGGTAATTTAGATGCAAGGAAAGTGATTGTGTGCTGTAAAACTTGAGTTGTATGAGCAAAAAAATGACTGCCTTAGATGACAGGCATTTATTATACACCACATGCAGGGATGTCAAGCTCTTCCACAGGTTCACAGCTGCTAACACAGTGAGCCAGCCTGCCTGAAGTCCTGAAGAAAGAGTATATTTCAGAATACATTTTCTACTTGGACCAAGTGCTTATCTGATAGTTGCAGCTGTCTGTCTTTAAGATAGGGGAAATCAGTGTCCTGTCAGGGCTTAGATAGCATTTCTTTCAATAGTGCACTGATAGAAGTGTTGCCTAAGTTGCAAAAACGGCAAGAATACTTTCCCAAAAAATGTAGCGCCCTTAGCTGAGTCCCTAATTTAAGGGATAAAATGAACACCGTCTCTTTTTGGGGGCTGGGTCATTTGAGAGACCCAAGAGATCAGGAAGAAGGGAGTCTGACTTCACCCTGGCTTCAGGATACTTCTGGAAGCTCACACTCCCTGGATGCACATCACTGTTTTCCAACAACCATTGACACCTGGAGATTTCTTTTCTGTGCACAGAGTTCTGGATTTCCCCCCAGAGGGAACTTCAGGGTGTACTGGGCTATAGCCTCCATAATGGCTGAGCTCATTTAGATCTCTCCAAATGGCTTCAGATTTGATGGCTCATAGATAATAGTGAGAGTGGAGCCACAGCAGCTCCACTCTGTGATAATTCTCTGGGGGTTGCAAAAAAAAATCCAGGAAGAAAAGCAGATACTAAGGAAGCTAGTCTATTCTAAACCAAGATTAATTAGTATCTGACCCACTGTTGTAAATTACAGGTTTCATCAGTGCTGTCCACAGCTGAGGTCAATCCTAAATACCTTCATGTAATCCTGATCTTCCAGGTATTACCCCTACAGCTATGCCTAACCTACACTCTTCTCAGAAGGACTGTAAAATCCCCTTACAAGACTTGTACAGTATGGTTGTGTAGTTAGGTAGATAAAAAGCAAAACTGGAAGACAATAATTAAAACCAGGAAGCAGAACACCAGGGGACCAGAAGGATCACCATTATAAATATGTGCTGCTGTGGGCAGGGAGAGAGCACTTCAGAGAGAGACAGAGACCACAATCACTTGGTAAAACTGAAGAACAAAGAATATAGGACCTGCCACATAAACTGAAATAACAGATGCTCCATTTTGCTCATCTGGAAGAAGATGAAAAGTTCTTGACAATGGGATAAAAATAGAAGATATAATTAGAAATACCTTTTTTACTTTCTCTTCAATTTTTGTCTATTTGGCATAAATTACAAGGGAATTATAACCATGCTTTATATAAAAAATTATTTCAGAATTCCTATCTTTTTACCACGAGGTACAAACATAATGCAAATCAGGACAGTAAACTACCAAAGACACTTCACTTCCTCAACCTAGAAAAGATATACTAAATCACAACTGAGTCATGTCAGCTGAAGAGTCAGCCCTTTGGAAAGGAAGAGACTAACAGGGTAATTAATGGTCCCAGCTGTGAGTTCTATATATTAATTGATTAAACTTTTCATACCACAAGAATTTTTCATTTTGGATGTACTCATACTTGTACTTTTCAATTAATTAGAAATTTGAGAGATGGAATCTTCTGGTAGGTTATCAGTTGAATTAATTCAGAAAGCTATTTGTTTTGGGTTTTTTTTGGGGTCTGTTTGTCTGTCTGTTTGGGGTTGGTTTTGTTTTGTTTTGTTTCTCTGAGGCTCCCACTCTGAAAAAAGTATGTTTCTATTTCTGGTGGAACTATAGGTAGAGTTTTTGATGTTACAGAGTGCTTCTGATACACACCAGAAAACAAACTTTTTACTTTTAATAGATATCCCATGCTGCCTATGGGAGTAAAAAATAGTATATGGCCCTATTATTAAGACTTGTATCACAATGTGTTGGTACTGATGACTGTACTTAAACCTTGCCTGTACAACTTTAGTTTGTTGTTTTGTGACTTTGGAGTATCTTAGTTCTACATATGCATAGGATTGATGTGAGTGTGGAAGGTTAAAGTTATTATCATCACCACTTCTGTACAATGAAATAAATAAAAAACTATACAATGCAATTATATCTTTCCCTCATGTGCCAGGCTTTTGGGAAGCCTGTCAGGCAGACTGTGAAATGACATATCCATGGAAAACCTCAGCCCCTGGGGACATACCCTTAAGTGATGAGCAGGGACAGTGAGGAAGGGTAAACAAAGACCTTCCACTCCCTGCTTTATAACTTAACCATTCCTAAGCTTATAGGCACTGGTGTTCAAAACACATAAGGAAGTTTCTTAGGTAAGGAAAATTCTTCTCCTCTATTTACCAGAACAGGGGTACCAGGAAGAGGAAAAATGAAGAAAGATGAGGCAAACCATTAGTGCAAGAAGACATGGAAACCAAACCCTAGTATAGCCCTCAATTCACAAAGTCGTCTTTGTTTATCTAAATATTAATATATAACTAATAATAAATATTCATTTACACAATTGATAAACCAGGATATATTTTTGGGGTTTTTCTTTAGTGTGAATTTTATTCATGTCACTTTGTTTAAATAAAATCATAGAGTCCTCTATATCTCAAGAAAAATGTAAAATAGTTGGTTGGGGTCTGTTTGACGTTGAAATGTACCTAATATTGTGCTGATTTTCCTTCGCATCTATAATATGTCATAACAAAAGGTGTCTGTCTTTTCATATTACAAGCTTTATAAAGAGTTTGTGCTTTGCTTTCTGCTAAGCATAACATGTTACAGTAATTTAACTTAGTAGTAATAAAGATAAGGGTGTATATATATGTGTAACAAATAACTGGTGTTTTATCATTACCATTCAAAGCCTTGAACCTTGATGGGGTGGTTCTCCTCCTGCAAAAAAGGTAACTTTAAAAGCATCTTTTAATAATATAGCATAAGAGATTTGCTGAAAAAATGAAGTTATAATATTCAGAATACAGCTCTATGTTATGCAAGTGATAAAAGGCCTGGGAAAATCTATTATTTTATCAAAGTTGGGGAAGAATTCAGTTGTATTTCATTACAATTTTTTAATCAACCATAATCAAAAGTGTTTCGTTTTTAACTTTTTGTTAGGTGTCTTAGCGTGAGAAATAGAAACGTCAGCTAAAAAGTAAATGAAGTCATGAAAATAAAATTAAAGTTAACTTGATAGTTTAAAATGGATGTTGTACCATGATAAAAATGCAGAAAGACCTGAAGGAATATTTTGAACTTTTGTGAAAGGATAAACTGGGTCTTACAAAGCAGCTGAGTTGAGAGGTTTTTTGGCCAGCAGGTTATTAATTCATTGCAGGGTGTGAATAAGAATTAAACAACTATAAAAATGATCCAAAACCTCAATGACCAACAGTGTTTATTTGATCATTAGTACAGTAGGTATTGTCCACAGGAGCAAGAAACATGGCTCAATAGGAGGAGGATTTATAGTTATTTAGTGTACAAAAGGATTACAGACTGTTCAAAACACTGAAATAGAGAAAGATATATTAAGAAACATAAAAGTGATGAAAGTATCCTTGTGTTGCAAACAGCAGTTTTGTGCTGAGATCAGTAGACTGAGTTTGCAGTTCCATTGTATTTTCTAATCTATTATTTATTTGGGATTCATTTTGCACTGTTCAGTTCTTCCACCCCTTGGGCTTCCCCCATCTAAATTAGATCTGTGTGACATGTCATCTGTTTAAAACCTCCACCACAGCATGGAAAGAACTTTTTGTTTTCCCATAACAGAAATTAAAATAATACCGTTTAAGGAAAGTGAAATTATCGTCCCTTCCAGGCCTCTTCATAAGAAAATTGACCTTTTCCAATCTTGGAGTTGAATTTATATTTCAGAGCTGTACAAGATTTGGACTTGAATTCACTATTCAGAAGGCCCCATATTCCGATAGCTCAGATATATACTCACTGTTCTGTTTAAATTTAAGTCTGGGAGACAGCTGAAATAAATTCTTAGTTCAACTTCCTGACTGGCTGCTAACTGGAATGTCACCCCAGAATTCCATCGATGAGTAAGGTTTTGTAGACCATAAAAGTAAGACAAGGACCCATTTTGTTTGCTCTAGGACATGTGCAGCCTTTCAGAGGTCTGAAGTGTTCATTTATCACATTTTTACTTAGGGCTTAAAGAAATTTGATGACTGTTTTCATGGATCCCATCTTGATATTTTACATAGTGGGAGGAAAGGCACACCCAAGACCGTCCTATGGAAAACACTAAAGAGCAATGGACCAGGAAAGAATATTTCCTAATACCTCTACAGGAAGCAGTACTTTTTTACAGGTTACAGACCTGGTAGGGGTGATGTTCCCTTTTAACAGGATCACCATCATGATTTAAAGATTTCCAGTTTGCTCTTTCTGTAACATGGAAAGTGGGAAACTATTGTAGCTATTGAGAATGAGCTAATGTTCATACTAATGAGCACATCATTAAATTTTCAAAAGATATGCCTAGGACTCCATTTTAGAAGGCTGAAACAGTTATGAGAGAGGATCCATGCTGACATTTGTAAGAAATCTCCTTTTACTGATTATGTTGAAGGCTCAACACAGGTACTGACCTTACAGAAAGACCAGATGATGAGTCCCTCCAGTCCGAGCACTTAGAGCTCCCTGTGCATGCTCTTGTTTGCTCTCTGCCTCTCTCACATTTGTTCTTTCTCTCTGAGCAGGACAGGGGATACATGTGGTTGATTGAAAAGTAGAAAAACCTCCCATAATGGCAGGTGACACTGCCGGAATTTGTAATACCCTGTTAGGTTTTCCTTGTGCTTTTGCATCTATCTCAAACACAGGGACTGTGTTTGCTTGCACCGTGCATCCCAAACAGCTGTGCCAAGGGGTGACCCCAGAGCTGCTGCATGGTTCCCAGGAACATGCCACCTGATTCTGCTGCCACACCACCATGGGGCTTCGAACTCTTCAAATCTTCTAAACCAAGCAGCCCTGCCAGCAGGGAGGTGAGAGATTGTTTTCAGGCTGCTTTTCTTCCTATTTTTTGTAAATGTTTTCACACTTGATAGACTAAGGTCTTGGTCCTGAAAGGGGATGAAAACATCGTTACGTGCCAGTAGAGCTGGTCAGAGGAGAGCTATTAAGTTAGTCAAAGTCTGGATAATATCTCTTATGAGGAAAGGCTTGAGTTGGGCTGGTTCAGCCTCAAGAACAGGCAACTGGCATGAGACCTCATTAGTTTGTACAAATATCTGATGGGTGGGTGGATATCTGTACAAATATCTGTACAAATATCTGAACGGTGCCAGGAAGATGGATCCAGGCTCTTCTCAGTGGTGCCAAGCACTAGGACAAGAGGCAAGGGATAGAAAGTGATGCAAAGGAAGTTCCACTTGAACATGAAGGAGAACTCACTGTGCAAATGACTGTGCACTGAACAGATTGCCCAGAGAGGGTATGGAGTGTCCCTCACTGAGGATATTCAAGAAGCCTCTGAATTCAATCCTGTGCCACATGCTGTGGACAGCCTTGCTTAAGCAGCAAGGTTGGACCAAATCTCCACTGTGGTCCCTTCCAACCTGACCCATTTTCATCCTTGAAATGAGACAGATCTCCCACCTCTTCCTGTAAAGTAGCTGACCTCAATGGAAATTAAACTTGCACAGGGCCTAACATGATCAAATTGCAGAAAATTACAGTAATGCTAACAGCACATATCTCAGCCTATTTTCCCTGGACAATACTGCTCCTCACCATCCTGTCTGCTTTCCATTTCTGTCACTGTCTCAGGATCTCTCTCAGGAGTGCACCATGCCATGGAGCCCATGAGCAAAGAGAGGTTTCAGCTGCATGTTCACACAAACAGTTTAACTCACCCTTCTTGGGTGAATCCCATGCAGGGGGATTTGATGTGCCTTATGTGGGATCAGCCATGTCCCTGCCTCATTCCTGAGGGACAAGGCAGCTCCAGGATCTGGCTCTGTGGGGTTCTCCAGCTACGCTGACCTGGGCTGCATTTGTCCATCCAGAAGGGATGGTGTGAGAGGGTCGATGGCAGCTCCAGGCTTTCAAAAGCAGGAAAGTGAAATTGCCTTAATAGCCCTGCTCCTTTTCCATGTTTGTCATCCACTTTCTTTCCAGTCCTGTACCAGCTCTGCAGGTTTTCTGATCATCTGCCAAGATAATTCAGCTTGCTAACCCTGCAAACAACACTTTCCATTTTTTTGCATCTCCAGCTGTCTTTCAGTGCAGCAGTGTGATCCCATTGCCTACTGGGTCAGACAGACACCAGTTCCAGGGTGCCTGCAGGGAGAGATCCTGCAGCAGAGAGGGAGGGCAGGGGGTGGCTGAGGGGGAGGCAGTCCATCACCCTGTGCAGCAGCAGTGAACGGCTGAGTTTGCCCCTCTGTCCCCCCTGGCCTAGGTATGGATACCACACCCTGTGGAATCTGCATCTTGTTCACGGAGTCCTGATCTTATGGAAATGTTACAAGTGGGATTGCACTTTGGATTTAAACATAAAGATGGGAAATTCTGTCCCCTAAGTGGCAGAGGCCTCCTTTCTGTTTTATATTGCCCCTCTTATACTAATTGGAGGAAACTCTGGGTACTTTCCAGAAGAGCAATAAGCAACGGAACTAGTATTTGTCATGTGCTCATCCTCTCCACGGGGAGAAATCTACATGCAAGGGAATGGTCTATCTGAATTTTTAAAAACCATTTGTACACAGACTCATATCCAAGCAGACAAACTTATTTATTTTCCTCTTAAGGGAAGCAAGGTCAAAAAGAAGCTTGGGATAATTACAATGAAAAGAGATGAAGCTGCCAATGATCCTGTCTGTGCCTCTGAAAGTTTTTCTATTGCTTTAGTACAGTTCTCTTGGAGCATCCTTCACTGAAGCTGTGGGAAATAACATGTGCTAAAGAAAAAACACATTCAGAAATCACCATAAAATCTAGTCTGCGTGTACCACATGACTGCTGTGCCAGCTGCAATTACTTCACCTCTTTAAATAGTTCTCTTACTGAGATGTTGCCTTCTACAAGCACAGCATTTCCATGTTATTATTAGCACTACCAGACATCCCCCACAATAGGGGATTTCCTATATTCCATTTGGAAGACCACATCCCTTGCTGACATAATTTAGGATATCTCTTTAGGATATCGCTGTTTTTGGCAGATCCAGGCAGTGATCATAGCGGATTGCACAGGAGCAATCCAGGTCACAGTGTTGTTGGGCTGGCTGTGGGTGTGACAGCTTGGCCTCTTCCCCAGTGGCAGGATGATTTCTTAGAGAGTGGCAGCATCTTGCTGGTGCACATCCTTCCTCCCAGCACCACTGATCTCCAGGTCACATTACCCCAGCCCCAGTTCTGTCCACCTGGGCAAGTTTTCATTCTCCTCTAATTTCTTATCCAAGGGCTTCAGTGGCATCTCAGCAAGTTTCTGACTCAAGGAGTCAGTAAGCAATAGGTGGGGTAAAAAAAGGGGGGTCTTGTTATTGCCAAAGCAAGTTAGGTGGTGACCTCGAGGTGGACAGCTGGAACAGACCTCATGGATCATGACCTGGTTTTATTGCATTTTCCAAATTTTGATTTTTTTTTTCAGGTTGCTTTTTGTTTATTATTTAATAGATGTATCAAACTGTGGGACATGGCACCAAGACATGAGAGTATCTTCAAAGTCATGACTATGCCAGCACAGTCCAGGCCTGCCACTCCCAAAGGAGTTAGCTGCCAACAGAGCCATTCTTGGTGCAGTCTGGTACCTGGCACTCTGTGAATCCTCCCCTTCACATTTTTGGATGCACTTGTCCATCCTGGCAGAGATCATTATTCAGAAGCTGAAGGTGTTTCATGGATAAACAGTGAGAGACACTGCTGGAAACTTTTGCAGTCTCAGCTGCCAATGTCTACTGATGGTGGGAGTCCATGAAAAATTTATCTCAGTTTATTCATGTCCAAGAATATTACTTTTTAATAAAATTGTAACACCTGAAAAAAATCTCAAGACTATTTTTATCTTTATAATACAGCAACAAATGGCTAAAAAAATGATGTCTTTCTTTAAAACAGAAAGCCATCTTTGGCCGAAGACCAACAATGGGAAATTTTATGCAAAGGCTAAATGACCAGGATATTAATTATACAGGTCAGCTCTTGATGTTCTTTACTGCAGACTGTGCAACATTAACATTTTGTTTTAAATTTTAGAGCAAAAAATGAAAAATTTTGCTCCCATTTTTAAAATAAGTTTTTATTCTTTGAATAAATAGAAAATATCACAAAGTAGATAATGCCCAAAGGTTATTGCTTCATTAGTAACTCATACTTTTTCAGTTTAATTTTGATTCCTTTCTTTAGACTGGAATTAATTTTTTTTTTCCACTGAAATGGAATGAAAAATTAGGGACTGTAAACCAAAGTCTCAAAAGTCAGAGAAATGCAAGTTTCTCCTCATTCCTTTCTTGTAGAATTGCTTTATTTCCAAAGTCAAAATATGAAGACAATGCAACTGCTGTTCCTGTACCCTAACTGTAGCGCTCAAAAGCTGCAGAGACAAACAAGCCTTTTTCTTTTTAGAATCCAGCCCAGTTAAGCCATAACAGGAAAAAAAAATCACCTTCCCTGCTAAAGGCCTTACATCTTGCTTCTGGGGCATTACAAATAAGTTCTGTCTGGACACCATTCCACTTTACACGGGTATGTTAATGCTTTCGAAATAAATATTCTTAAACATGAAAAATAATGTATTTTCATTGAAATAGTTTTCAGGTAATCTTTTTTCCTTATTCACAGGGGTATTTAACTTATAAAATCAGAGAGGATATAAAAGCCTTTTCTCCCACAAATGTAATTGAAGCATACTAATAAACACCTTGGCTTTGGCCTTTTTTTGTAGAGCTACTGAGTGTTCAATAAACTGAACAACAAATGTTATTAGTATTTAGTGGCTAATAAAGTCTTATTTATGTACTCATGTTAACAATAATCTGCTTGTAGAGTATGCATACTTCCCTGTTAGCAACTTAGAACATGATTTCCAAGAACCTTGCATTGCTTCAAAGAAATAATAGCCTGACTGTGGTCTAGGCTTTACTGGAAAATTGATAGAGTGATCATTGCCTTAATTAGCACAAACATCACCTATTTCACTGTTTAAAAGCTGCAGAGGAAAGGGGAGCTCTAGAGATTTTTCCACTGTGAAGTAAATCAAAAGCAAACATGAAGGGATTTTTTTATATACATATGCTTTACCTGCATTTCCTTTTCTTTAAAGAAGCACTCAACAAGATTTTATACAAATTATTCTGAAAATGCTTTGAGAAATGTACTCATAAGTTGAGAGTCCTTATAAACACATTCAGACACACTGTCAAAATGGATAAATTAACTGTCCAGACTCCTGTGGCAGTGTGTAATTCATGATGGTTTATGTTACAAAGATCATTGCAAACTTTAACAGCTCTGTCTAAAAAACTTTAAGCCTGTTGGGAATCCAGTAGTAATATCCTATCACATGCCCAGGCTAGTGATGGTACATTGCCAGTCTGAGAAGCAAACAGGCAGATTCCTGTAAGGACAATGACTGGCTTTTGAGGAAAGTGGTGAAAATGGTGCAATTCCGCAGTCAGCAGAAATCCCTGCCAACTCCTGCTACACGGGACACAACTGGGCTGCTGCCGTGGGCAGGAGAAGGACAAATGGTGCTTTACAGTGAGCCCACACCACAGATGAGGCTTCACAAGGAGGAACTGGTGTTCTTCAGCAGTGTAAACTTAGGTCATCTGACATAACTCCAGCCCTGCAGTTGTTTTGGCCTTTGACCTGTATTATTATTTATAGTTGTCTGTCATGTGTCATATCCTAGCTACTCATGTCCATCTTTTGTCTTTTTCTTCACAATTAGACTTGCCTATACTTGCAAATCAGCCTGGAAGAAGGTGTGCTAGTTTAGACTTTATTCAGTTATACACCCTGAACGATGTAATACTCTGACAAGTTCCTGTGTGTACATCTTGCAAAAGAATTACTCAGTTACATTCAACTTTAACAATAATTCAGACCTTCTTTCCAACTCTTGACAAAACAAAACAATTTCTAGTCCATGAGCAATGAAGTGAATGAAATCTGGATTCCCAGTCTTCTTAAATGCAGGACTTGCCATGTTTATCTCTCTTGTTATTGATCAAAAATGATGCTTGATTTTTTTTTTTCCATCTAGACACAAATTTCTCTTTTGTCTGAGCCCTACTGTATCCACTAGAACAAGAGTGCTACCCCAGCTTTTCCCTCCAACATGGAATTCGGTAATGAAGTCCTATTACACTTCATGGGTATCATATGCTGCCATATTAGTTTAAATTTGCAAAAACATGAAGGAATTAAGGGAAATAAACAGACAGAAAACACACTTAAAACCTGTTTTTCTTAAGAAAATGAGAGAAAAAAATTTAACCTCTAAAAAATTATAATATCTCAAAATATATCCAAATGAAAAATAAATTGAAGTCCTAAACTTCACAGAGAATTGAAAATCATAGAATCTTTTGATTGAAATGATTTTTGCTCCATTCTTTGTTAAAATTAGCTTTAAAACTAACAGAAATCAAATGGTGATACTCTGAATTGGCCAGATATTAGATGCAGACCTCTACAATTTCTTTCTCTATATACTGAGTTGACATAACCCTGTGAGATGTTTTGATAGGAAAAAAAAAGCCCCATCTAAAACCCATCAAAAACACTACAAGTTATATTGTATTATAATAAAAATGAGAACAGTGATTATTCAGAGAAAGCTCAAAATCACTACATCAGGAAGGAGGACTTACTATTTAAATCTCCCTTGCAATCTGCAGCTTCCCTTGCAATCTGGATTTCAGTGACTCGTGGGATTTATGAGTGGAGGAATATTCTGATCTGTCCCCTCTCAGAAGGGCTACTTCCATCCCTGCTGAGGTTTGCTGCTGTCTCCCCTCCCACCACAGGAGTCCCTCCCTCTCTGCTGCCCTGGGCTGCAGGTCCTGGCTGTGACTCTCCTCCTTCCCTCAAACTCTCTTTGACTGTTCTTCTCCTTGGTTTATCCTAAGTTGGTCACCAGGGACAGGCCAAATCAGAGCTCCTACCTGAGACTGGCATTTTTGTCTAAAAGAAATGCAACATGTTAAAAAGGAACAAATATATGGAAGAGAGGATTTCCTCCTGGGGCCTGAGGACTTGACAATGCTGGGATGTGTGCAGGAGCACTAGGGCCTTGGGTCTTGACCTGGTTTGCCATGTCCCAAACTGGGAGCAGTGTTACAGACAGCAGCCCCAGCTCTGTGAACTCCCCAAGAGCGTGTGAAAACTGAGGAAGGCACCAGTGCAGACAGGAGACACCCATTTCCTGGCTAGCAGGCAGCCAGGGCAGTGGAGACAGAAGGAGCTGTAGCCCCACAGAACGTGCTGGGTTTTGTTTTCCAAACCAAATGCTGTGCTCCAGTAAGCCCCAACCACAACATTTTCAAATGACGTCTTTGCAAACTGCTTGCACTACAAGTTCTTTCTGTTTTAACAGAACTGTCTTCTGATTGGAAAGTGTTTCATATGCAATTTTTTAATTATCCCAAATAAGCACATTATGTGCTTACCTACTGTATTTGTTTTAATTGATACCTGTTTTATACATCCTGGGACAGAGGACGTATTTCTATCACTTTATCTTATGCTTTGAAAATAATATCTTATTTTCTATTTCTATTTAAAGGAAGACAAATTTAAACCCTTCTGAAGCAAAACTGCTTGACCTTAATATTGATCCACTGGTAAAAACAGGAAAAATTAAACTAATCATTCACACTGATATTAATCTAACTAGATGTCTACTCCATGAACTGGCTTTGATTAACAATTATTTGAAAAATTTCTGTTCATTTCTATATTGCCTCAGTTCCCAGGTTCTTGGGAAATGTGCAGTTTTATTGGCTTGTACATTTTATGGTATATAATAGAATTATCTTTCCTTTTTCACAGTTTCCAATTTTATTACTGCAAAGCCAATTTATTTCCTGTTAGCATGTGCCTAAATTGAAAAAAAGAGAAAGTATCTCTGTGGAGGATATCAAAAGTCTCTTTTACAGGAGCTGATGCTATTTTCTCTGAATGTCCAACTTTCATTCAATGTTGTACAGAGGAAAACACCTCAGAAAGACCAATGTCTGCTTGGTAAAGACATCACAAAATTGACAAATGGTGCAATATAATTTGAAAACCTCTTATGAAACTAATTTTTCATTAAGGCCTTCAAATAAAGATAATGATATTTTCTTAAAACAGAGATAGTCTGAATTTTAAAAAGTGATTTGGAAAAAAAAGTCTTTAAGAAACACATACTTTTGACTTTGTGGCATTTACCTGTGATAAAATATTTGGTTAATACACTGTGCAGAGAAACACTTAATAATGTCTGAAAGACCCCCTTGTTTTTGGACATACACACTCCTTATGCTGGACTTGAAAGCAAGGTGGAAATTTGTCCCCACTCTACTTCCCTCTCACGTGTTTATTTTTTTATTATATTCAAAGTCATGCACTACACAGTTCTTGGAAAGCTCTCAATGATCTTGAGCATCTCTGCCAGGATGTAATTTTCTGAATGGGCATGGGGAAGGTTGCAGGGGTTTTTATTTTGTTACAAGGTACAGGCTATTAAAATAGATATGGACATTTATTTTTCAAGAGAAAACTGGTAGGAAAGGATCAGGTATTCAGCTGATTTCTGCTGAATTGGGGAAAACGTAAGCCAGTTTCCATCAGCTGAGGATCTGACCTAATAGCTCTTTGTTTGGGATTACACACATTTTTCTGACAGGCAGACATGTAGCTTGATTTAACAACTTCTCATGCCGCTTCTCTCCTTTCTATATTTGTACCAAACATCAGTTGAATCCTTTGAATATTCATATTGAGTTTACATGTCCTTACTTTTCACATTCAGGTTTTGAATAATTATATTCTGAGAACTTCATCAGAGGCAGTAAAATAATTTGCAAATCTGCAGAGCCTTGTATACTCTCTGTTACCTTGAGGCCATAGTACTTCAGTTAACATTTTCTGAAGCTTTTCTGCTGGCAAAAGGTAAGATTTTCAATAGCTTCATGTTCCTTCATGTTGTGACTTGTTTTCTTCTTGTGGAGCTTAATAGAGCTTCCTATAGCT
>VYZP01051379.1:34500-70320 GCA_013400635.1 Hypocryptadius cinnamomeus | reverse complement strand
TTTGGTAGTTTTCTTGTTTTGCTTTTTTTTCTTAAACATATATTTTGAGTAGTGTTCACCATTGCATACAAAAAAGCACCTGTTTATGCAATGATAGATCTCAGATAACCAATTAATACATGACTAAATGTTACGTTTTTGCAAACAATGTCATTGTCACAGTATGGGCCCAAAATTTAGGCAGTTTTCAGGAAATGAAATTTTCAGCTGCTGGTTCCCTGGAGGAAGTCTAGGTTTTGAGTTTCTGCCAGTCTAGTTGTAGTTGAGAATTTCAGTGGGATATCACCCAAAACCTTTAGTATCTGAGGCGTTCCTTTGGATGTGGACCATTTAATCATATCTAGCTCAACCAAAGCAGTTTTCTGACAAAAGAGCTACCTTATGTGCCCTAGACCCTCTAAATTTTCTAGATCATGGCTTTGTAAATTTTACATGAACCCCAATACTTTTATCTTAGTTAAAATTTTGCAGATATGGGGCAGAATCATAATAAAGAGAATGGCTAAAGAAAAACTGAAAGGAGGTAAATATGTCCCAACACAATTAGATGCTGTCCAGACAAAGGGACTGCAGATCTAAATATGAGTGAAGATTGCTGGGTCTTGAAAGGCAGGACTGGAGGTGTGGAAATACCTTGGGACTGAAGGAATCCTCAACACAACAGAATAATTTCCTGTGGCAGAGCAGAAAGAGAATAATTTCATCAGGCCTTGCACAGCCGGACCAACTGAAAAAATGTTGTGAGCATCTGGATAAAAGATCTCCTGCAAGAGCTCCTAGAGATGGGTTAGATGATCTGTGAGAGTGCAATGGGTTTATGAGGAGGCTCTCATCCCTGGCCACTCCTTCTTGATCCCACCAAGGGCACTAAGACCACTGTGGGGCTGATGTGAAAAGAGGCAGTGAATGTCAGCTAAAATCCCTTGTTTGAAACAGTCAGTAATAGGAAGCTAAGGGGAAAATGGCAAAATTCTAAAGGTTACTTTATTTCTGGAAGCAATGTCTTGTTCAGCTACATTTTACTTCTACACAAAGAGAAATTTAAGTCCCAGGGCCCATCTTAGCAAAGAGAAATAAATTCATAAGCTTTATTTGACTTGGAAAAAAGTGTAATTCCTGCCTTCTGAAAAGCATTAAAATGGCATTACATGGAAGAGTTTCCTGAGCTTGCTCATTGAAAAGAAGTTCAATCTTGTTCCAAATTTTGAATCCAAATTTTACACTCCTCCCTGCTATCACCCCCATAGTATTTTAAGTAGTCCCAGTCTAGTAGTCAAACATTTCAGTTTGTCTCTGTGACTGACATTCTGCAAATGCAAATGATGAGTTCTTTGGAAAACTGTCAACTGATTGAGGGACTGAAAGCAAATTGTGTGCTACCCCAGGAGGCCTGGTTCTAGTATCAACCTGTGTATGACCTCTCTGCTCCTTGTCTGGCAGAGGTGCCTCTTGGTCTTTGGCAGAGCTTTTCTCACCTGGATGAGTAGGGTTCCAATCTCAGGTGGTAATTCAGCATAACTCCTCTCTTGTGCCACTGCTTTGCTGCTGTGCACTAAATTTATGATCTGACACTGGAACTTCAAATGCTGGTGGTTTAAGTAACTTCTAGAAAAAGGTGGGAGGTTTTTGAGCCAGTTGTGTAGTATGTTGAAAATGAAACTGAAGAGTGGAAGGAGTAACTGTAATGAATTCCAACCCTCTAAGAGTAGGAGCAGTGTTAGGAGTCAAGACAGGCAGTGCACAGGCAGTAAAAATATTGCATCTGACAGTCACAAATTAATTGAGATGGAGTAGAAATACTTGTGAGCAGATAAGGCACTTGAAATAGTCAGTGGATGTAACAGTCACTTTTATGTTTACATTTCTGAAGCTTATCTCCATGTAGTTATAGATCACAATGCTTTGATTTTGCTGTCTGGCAACCCAAACCAAAAATACCCAGGAGGGAGAGATAGGGCTGAAGATTGCAAGCCTTCCAAAGAAATTGTCTTTGAATGTAATATGTCTAAATGATTGCTGCACAATGCAGCAAGTATAATCTTCTGTAGAAGAAAAATATGTAAGTCATTTTGTTGTAAAAACCACAAACAGATTTAGGGACTGCTCCAAAGCCCATGAAATCAGAGGGAATTTTTCCATGCATTCCAATGGGATCAACCTCTAAAGGTGATGTATCTTGCAGCTAAGGCTGGGAAACCCATGGTAGCAGTGTGATCAGTAAGAGTCCCAAATATGCACAGAAGCCACCCATGTGGTAACTACTGTAAAACAAAAACAGTATAAATTGATGTTTTAATGGATATTGACTAGGAATTCATCTGGTTTCATGAGGATGTCAGATTTCTAAAACAAGTGAAAGAAAAGTGGGCGCATACCAGGTTCAAGGCAGGAAGTTTTCTGATAATCTCTTAAAGTCATCATTCAAATGGCTCAGAGGCACGGATTATCAAAGAGACAACCAAAGAAGGCAGGAAAAAATAAAGGAGTCTGGAAGTGCATTTTTGAATGACCACATTTTAAAAAGTGTACTCATCTGGTTCCATCTGTGCATGACTCAGTTCTACTTCTGGGTCCTGCCAGGCTTCACAACTACATATAAACCAAAATGAAGGAGTGCAATGTGCCTAATTGGACCTCCCTTATGCACTAATGAATCTCTGCAATGCTTTGGAAAGGACTTGGTAGGGGTGTACTCAATTTGATTCCCAATCTGTCCTGCTGATCCCAGAGGACTGGAAATTATAACAGTGCTAGCTTTGACTTCCCAGGTTAAGAAAGACCTTTCCTTACAATATGAACTGTTTTGACAAGAACTATTTGGTCAGTATTTGTACAGTCCCAAGATGCTTTGAGAGTGCAAACAAAAAATACCATTTGTCTCCTTTCTCATTATCACACCCATGCATGTATGGCTTGTCTTTGTCCTTTAATATCTTTTACTGAATCAAGATGAGTAACTGTGATATTATTTGATGTGCTTGCTAGCACTGCAAGACCTGAGAAATTACTTTGTAAGGGAATAAACTTCTATAAAAGGTGCTTGAGGGGAAGGTTGTTATGAATCCTTTGTTTAAGTTGTCCCTTTATCTAATGAATGCAATTTAACAGGTTTTTTAAGACAGGAATCTAATACAGTATAGTGTTTTCCTATAAATATTCTAAAGAATTCTCCAGCCAACAAAATATCTTCCATCACTGAATTAACAGTTCAAAACAATCTACTCTTTCAGCATTCCTGAATCACATTTCCTTATCTGACAGTGTACAAGTGGTGTGAACCTTGGCTGAAGAACAGCTCTGCAGCCTTTTCCCAGAAATGCTTTGGGGACAATTGTGTGAGCCACTGTATCCTGGTGGTGGCCTGGGACACACATTGAGCCTGGAGTGGCCACGGGGTCCATCACTGCCAAAAGGTTGGGAATTGTTCTTGCACTGCAAGCTGGGGACAGCTCTGGGAGCCTTTTGGTGTCACCTGTTCTCAAACCTTGACAGTGAAGGAGGTTCCCTGGCACCCCCAGTTAATTATTCCTGACAATGTGTGTATGAGTTTGTGTGCCTAATGTTTCTGGGACAGGATTCCATGAGCACAAGGTTCATGGGCACTAATCACACTCATGGATGATACACACACAGGCAGCAACTCAGCTGTGTCCCACCTGCAATATTCAGATGTGTGTCCAAAGTGCATGTCTGCAGGTGTCCCACAGCTTATTGTTCTGGCCAGTGATTTCTCATTTTGCCACAGTGCTCAGGGAAAGCAGCAAAATAAGCCATTTGGATGGTGTTGCTTGTGAGTTTTGGAATATAGGCACCAGAGACTCTGAAGATCCCTATCTAGTTACATATTTTAAAGAATATTATAATGTGATTTTTGAAACCAAACAGGGTAGTAATCTAGCTGCACCAGGTTTATGGCACCAGATATTTGTTCAAAAGGTCCAGGCAGACTAAAGATGTACTCAGTAAACTGCAAGGGTGGGAGTGGGGGAGCAGAAGTGTGTGATACAATATAGCCATAATCATAAAGCACAAGACCTACTGAGCTGCTTTATGACCTTTTTCTTCTCCAGTGAAGAAAGCCTTAATAAGTCACTTCTGGCTGTGCCAGTCATGAATTACTGCTGTCTGCACAAAGGAAGATAAATATTGCAACACATCATAGAACATCTCTCCCTTTAAATACTGTAAATGGATAAAGATATAAAACCCAAGAAGAACCTGAAGTAATGAGTGAAAAACTAAGCCAAAGAACAAGAATGTAATTAATCCAGAATTGATCACTTTGAAAGCAAACCTTTGATTAAAAAAATTCTCCTTTTCTAATGATAAATAGGGACAAGACTAGAAGTACATCTATAGTTGTCCAGAGCTGACAGTGAGTTCTCCCACTGAACCTGCAAAGGACATCTTGTGGTACTCTCAAATGTTTGTAGCTACCAGTCTATTCTCCTTGCCCAAATATTTCTTTCACTGTCTTGGCTGAAGCCTTCACCATCCTCTTGCTGCTCAGCCCCACTCCTCAGCAGAAACTGTCTCCAGCAGAACAGGCAGAGGAGCTGCTCATGTGAGTAATTCTCTGACCTGTTTAACTGGCCCAGGTCTTTTGAAATGAACCAGGTTTGTAAAGAGCTATTTAAGCTTCTTAAGTAAATATGGCTTGTGTTTGCTAAAAAGGATTAGGAGGAGCAGCAGGAACAAATGGCAGGTTTGAGGAGTTTATTGCAGGAGCAATGAGAAGCATCTGAGGGAACAGTCCTCTTCTCAGCCAGCAAAGCTGCAGCTGCAGAAAACATCTGGGCAAATACTTCCTCTCATTTGCTAAGCAGAAGACATGTTAATGCCAGTGTATATCACAAAACTGAAACAGAAACAGCAGGAGCCCTAAAAAAAATAAATCTAGAAAGTAGAAATAATAGTTATGTCTGCTTTCTGTGAAAACTCCACCTAACTGCTCTCCCAAAACAATAGTTAGGAAAGTGTGNGAATGAATTCCTTGCTTTGCTTTGCTTGTGTGCCAGACTTCTTTCCCTACTAAACACTGTTTATCTCAACCCATGAGTTCTCCAGCTTTTACCTTCCCAATTCTCTGCCTTATCCCACTGGTGGGAGAGTGAGCCAGTGGTTGTGTGGGGCTTGGCTGCTGCTGTTGTTGAATCATGACAGAAAGAATCTCATTCATGGACACAACCTTGGACAAATATCTGTGTACCAAAATACCTCAAAACCACTGGTAATATGAACTTGCTTGCAAATTGACAATTTTCATTATTGTGTCAGGTAGAATATTGTCAAATACAGAGAGAAAAACTGGTATGTTTAAGAGATTAAAATTAAAATAAGATTGAAAGATAGTAGGAGTGAGATTTAAAATTACTCATTATTAGTTTAGAATTAAAAGTTGTTATTTGTTAATATTATTTAGAAGTAAAGGTTATTCATTATCCAATGTTTTCTAAATATGTTCAAATTCTAGTGTTCAATACTATCCAGATGGTTATTAAATAGGAATCAGGCATCTGACCTATAAAAAAGAAAGTTTTTGTTTAGTTTCAAAGGAAGAGGGAAGTTTCGAGGAAGTCTTATAGAGATATATGCTCATACACATTCTTAGTGGAACTTCTGGTTTCTTAGTACTAGTTATGACAGATAAATAGTCCTCGTTTTAAAACACGTTTGGGATTTTTGACATTTTAGAGAAACAATAAAACTGCTTTCCTGAAACTCAAACCATAAAGTGAAACTCAAGGTATTTTCTGCTGTTTACTTTGAGCAGGGCGTTGGACCAGATAACTTCTAGAGATCCTTCCTTCTCCTATTCTGTGATTTTACAACATAAAATATCAACAAACTGCATATGGGAATAACCAGTTGTTTTTTTTTTTTTCTTTCTTTTTTTCCCAAGAATTGTGTGGGGAAAACAGAACAACCGGAGAATTACAACTTCCCAAGAGACACTGTACAAAGACTCTGATTTCTGCTTTTGACTGTGGTGGAGAGAAACATTGTGTGTTGCACTCTGACGTCTCCTGCTCTGCCCTGCTCTGCAAACCTCTCTCCTCTCTCCAGATGGGGGCCAAAGAAATGGCAAAGGGGAGAAATATTCCCCAAAAGGCCATGCAGAAGTATCCCCTTGGTGTGTACCACAAGATACACCCTAGGAAATTTTCAGAGCAGTTGAGTTTGTTGGCTAATTTACTCAAAATATTTAGCCTTAAAAAAGGCAACTATGTGCAAGAAATTCCAGTGTTTCATATTTTCCTTAGCAATTTTTTTTCCCCTTTTATCATTAACTGTTTCAATTTTGTAAATAACCATTCCCTTTCAGCTCAATTTTTCTGTGATTGGTATTAATCATATATCCAAAATACTCCATTTTTGAAAGTGTTATCTCCATTGAGCCATTTCATTAATTTCAAGACAATAGGAGAACTACTTGCTCTGTATAACCTTGAGAAAATGGTAACCTATCATGCTCCCAGCTATTATTTATCCTGGTCAGCTTGAAATCTGAGCAAACACATGCAGATACAGGATGGTCAATTTCCTTGCACATCCATGAATAATGCTACTGCAGGCTGATAATCTATGATTCCTTCGATAAGTCTTCTGTAAAAACAAGGACAGTGATGCATCATAATAGCCTTCGAATTTCAGATAACATTTTTCTGTTTCATAATGTAACAAGGAAAATTTGGAGATAAATTTGGATATAAATTTTTTAACCTTTAAATGACAAAATTTTCTGATCTTTAAAACATCAATAAAATACTTTCAAAAAATAATACATTACAATGAAGCATATGGCTGGTGCTATAAAAGATACATCAATGTTATTTCCCTTAGGTAAATTCCCAGAAGTGGGTTTCATTCTGTTTTGTCTTGGGATCACCACAGGTATGTTCTTAATTTGAATGGTGAGTTTATTCGGATTATAATGGAAACGGGCACCATGTGGCTAAACCTATTCAAGCAAATGATTTCATCATTATGGTTTAGAAAAAGATCTTCCTGATCTATTAAGAATATTTCACTTATTGTAAGGACAATCTCAGTGACACAACTCAGGAATTATGTAGCCTCTTTAGAAAGTGATTAATTAGAATAAAAGGAACCTGCTGAGGCAGTGGTCTCCTACAGTTTATGAATAATTGTCTACATTTCTCTTTAGATCTATTGCTTTATGTTAAAGCCTATCTTAGCCAAAGGCAAAATTTAATATGCGTAGCTTTACTAATTTATAATACTATATATTGATATGTTTATAATTTGGTTAATTTTTGCCCTTTTTAAAGAGTACACATTTTTCCAATTCCACGTTTTTTCTCTTACATTCTTAGATAGCCTAATTGTGGGGTTTTGTCTTGTGGTTTTTTTTTTTGGTTTTTTTTGGGTTTTTTGCCTTTGAATCAGGTGGTGAAGCTGTGAATATACTGGGAATATTTGGACTTAAAAAGACAAGACCATATTCACCAACCCCCTATGGTACTTTGCCCAACCCTGGTGTGCAAAAAAATAACAAATTCACTTTAAATAAAATTTTGAGAAAGGATCTGTCTCTCTAATGAATCTGGAATTCCAGAGAGTTATTTAGTTTGCCATTCTAGAAGTGCCTAACTCTTTAAGAGGTCTAATTTCATTAGGTGCCAGAAGCATTCTCTGAGAATTTATTTTTTTTCAACTGTATATATTCTAGGGAAATCTATATTTATCCCTCAACAAGAGCACACCTATGAGAAGGCTAAGTTGAGACACATGTGATTCCTCAAGAATAATTCCAAGAAATGCAAAAAGTTAGTTGTCATTACAACTGAGGTTAACTTCATTTAATATTATCATAGTAATAATGGTGATATACACCTTTTCTTTAATAATCCCATGGCCAGAACACTCACATAATTATCACCTAGATAATGATACATTCCATTATCTAGCTTTAATGGAATTGAACCCATGTTGTTTGGAAAATGTCCTAACCACAATCCATGAGATATCCTGATCAAGACAGCTCTTTATCTTTATACCTGAAGGTATTCTATTGTGTGAACAGATGGGCTCAAGTCTTTGCTCCAGCAGAGAGGGGAGAAGGAAATATGATTTTAACTTAAGTGTTGAGACATTCAACTGGAATGATGGTTTTGCTGGAATTTTATGAATTTTACATTATATTGTGTCTTAGAATAAACAAAAGCAGTCCTGGAGACAGGGACCAAAGCTGCACAAGCCTTTGCAACCAAAACTGTAGGCAAGAATCAGGATTGTCTTTGCCTGTATTCATTCTGGATGTGTTCTTCCTCAATCACTAGAGGAAAGGCCCAGCTTTGATCAGATGGATGGAGATATTCTCCTTAAGGACACCCCACAGCTCAGCTGTGGCAGCCTTTTGAAGGTTGTGTAGATTTTACTCCCCGCAGTGCCTACTCTCTGTGTCTCCTCAGGTCTCAGGTGAGTGTGCAAAACCACCCAGACACCATGGAAAATCAAGTACCAGAAAGAAAAATGGTAATAATTAGCATATCTTGTAATTTCTCTTCAGAGTAGAGAAAGTTTGCTGCTATTTTTGTCAATGGTGTGAGAAGGAATTTAAAGCAAGAAATCTGGACTGGGTCCTTCAGACCCAAGGAAGGACTTCTGTCCCCATGGATTTAGGACTGTATGTAGGATGTTCTCTTATATTGCTATTGCAAGTGGGAGTTGGGTATTTGAGTTTTGTGAGACTTTGTCCAAGTCAGGCACCAAACAGCAGCCTACCCTTTCCCAAAATGTAGAAGAAATTTGCCGGCTGTATTGTAAACTATTCTCACAGACCCAAGCACTGAGACAAAATGATAATCTGGCTATTTGTTTAAGTTCCAGAACAATGCAACTGTCACCAAAGGATATTTATAGAGTTCAAAGATTTGAATTGTACTGAAGATTAAGTAGAATACAATCACAACACTGGAGTAATACTTCAACAACAGTCATTGCACAAACAAAGCAATATTTTGCACACAAGTACCATACTACTGACGGCAAAAATAACTGATCAAAAGAATGTATAGTAAAAGTGTGATCAAGTATCCAGGTTAGTTTTTTTTCTGGTTCTCAGTAAATTTAAGGATCCATGAATGCCACTGAATGTTGTTCATGCATGTCTGTGTGAATACATATGCATATGCATATACATATACATATATATATACATATACATATACATATACATATACATATACATATACATATACATTTATTTCCTCTTTAGCTCCTGTGGAACAAGAAGTGGGATGATCACATCACTCTACACATAGTAAGGTCAGAGTCCAGAGGTGGCCCACAGCCTTCTAATGTGGTTAAAACTTCTGTCCAGGAGATGAAGTCCATTCATGCATTGCAAGACTTGATGAAAACTGAAGTGTTTACAGGAGTGGTTGTCCAGTCAACCTAAAGAGTTTTATGACTCCATAGGATGCTGAAGGTTAAAACCATTTCAGTATTGTATTTTGGTAGAAATATTCTATTGATGCCATCATTTTTCATAATATCAGAACAATTTCTATCAGATGATCAATGCATTATTTTCACTTTAAATTGCCTCGTGAAGTGACCCAGGGGCTAAAGAAACCAAGATTAATTTGGCAGTTTCCTGTCAGGCAAGCAAAAAACATAACGTCTGAAAGGTTTGCCAAGGATAGTTTAATTTTAGGCAGTGAGCGTCAGAGCTCTAAGTAATCCTTATAATTCTGATACATTTTGTGGCTAAAAAAATACCAGATAATATGGGAAAAGAAGGCAGAGAGGAAAGAAAGAAAAAGAAAATGAAAGACCACATACTTTGGTTGAAGTCCTGCTGTACGATTTTCTAATGACTTGAACATTGTGTTTTGCTGTTGAAGATAAAGTAATCTGCAATCTGCAGTCTAGAATCTGAAAGTGGATAATTTAGTGGCAAGAAAAAAAAAAAAAAAGAGGCCTTTATCCTTATTGATCATTTACAGAGTTCTAAAGGTCTTTTCTTATTTCCACATGCAGGTTATGGCATAACTCTTCAGGAATCAGCTGTTTGGGACCAAGTGTATGTGGTACAAGACCAGAAATGTTGTTTGGCGTGTTTCCAGGTGATAATCCATCCCATTCTGGATTTCCCAAGGGCTTTTTTCCCCCAATAGAATTCAGTACAACTTTACCAAAAAAATTTTGTTTGTCCTCTTTATCATCATATTTCTACCTGAGGTATTTGTAAAGCAAATGAAACAATCTTGTCCATGAAGAATAAATTCCAAACTAAGTCAAGGCATAAGATCCACAGATGCATGAAATCCACCAGAAACTATAAATTTTTAGTGAGTGACCATGTTCCTGTGTGGTGGAATAAATCATACAACAGATTCTGTAGCTACCACTTACAAGATGAGCTGGATAAATGGGAAGAAATCACATCATATTTTTCCCTGCTTGCTTGTAATGGAGTGTTGAACATATCTGGATTTGGACTGTAGTCTGTTGACTGATCAAGATATAGGACCACTCCTGGAAAAGTGTTCTGTAAATAGACCACTAGTTCAGATCTGTGTGATTGTCCTGGAGCATGTCATGGCTGTTGATTTCAGTAAACACTTTTCTATATTTTCTGGGAATAAAGATTTATAAATGGGAGGGTAAGGCTACACCAGTGTCTCATAGTTTACACCATCCTCTCTTCTGTCCTCTATTCGTTGACTGATTCCTTGAGAAGCCTAATTTTTCTTTCTGTCTTCTTCAACATTTTAGAGAATGAAATTTCACCTTACAAAACAGTGCACAGAAGAAACGTTCTGCTCTGTATGGTAAATTGCACATAGATTCTCACACAGACAGAAGAAAACACTAGCAAATTCAGCTAGGGAATAAGGAATACCTAATATCTTATTGTGAATTTACCCCTTTTTCTTAAAAAAAATCACACAAAATGTTTAAGCTGAGGTAATATTTTGGGATAGCAAAACTTCCTTTAAAGTAAATATCAGCTGTCTCTCTTCACTAACATTCAGACTAAATTGATATTGTTTGCTTGTAGTTGTTCCGGAATAAATGCACAAAAACTATTTGTTGTTTCAGATCAGTAGCAATAAAATCCTGAACTTGATCAGCTTTGTCATTACCCTGCATCAGCATGGAAAGGTTGGCTGCTGGCCATATTTTAATGTAGCAATAATAATACTTAACACTGTTCATCTCAAAAGCAATTTACACACATTAACTAATTAGGCCTCAGAACATTTGCATGATAGGTGAATAGCATTCATCCTTCTTTAAAGTGGGGTAAGTGGAGGAACAGAAGTCACACTTTCAGCAAGAGTCAGTAACTGAACGTCCAGCTTGTGAAATATTGATTTCATTTTCTGAAATGTTGAGCACCTTCAGCTCCAGTTGAAGTCAAGAGAGGTGGACAGTGATCTTGACCTCTCTATATCAATATAAAGGTGCATTTTGGCTGCCACTTGTGAAAGGAAGACTTCTGTAATTGCTTTGGAGAGTATTCATTTTCATGCAGATTCTCTCTGATCCCTTGCAGTTTTCTGTTACTGATCTTGCAGATACTCAAAAGTTGCTTCTTGCCCTGTATTTTTGCACATCTGCAGAGCTGGGTGATTTAAGACATAGGTGCCCAAGGACAAAGTCTAGCATGAACCAAGAATGGATGATTGACATTATTGATACAACTGAGGGTGTAAACTGACAGCTATAAAATTCTTCTTTAGGGAAAACAGTAAAAGGCATCTCCAGTTGCACAAAGAGGATTTAACCTGATTTGTGCATTTATTTATTTACTTATTTAGGAAAGAATTTCCCTATCTTCTGGGTTTTTTTCTGCAATAAGACCAAAATGGGTTCCAGAAATAAAACTTGAAGTCTTAGACTTATTATAGTAAACAATAAATGAAAGTGCAATGAAGTCACTATTGTATACCTTAAGACTTTCCAATTCAAAGTCAGGAGAGAGAGATGTTATAGCAAAAAGCAAGTTTAAAAAAAAAGCCAAGTGCTGGATAAAGAGAATTGCTAATTCCTTCAGACTGACACAGGGACATTTATTCTTGTCTTTGGAGTTCAGACACCAAGGAGACTTGTACTTAGGTGGACTCTTAGAAGCTGGCCCTGCTCTGCACTTTGTTCCTCCTGTCACACTTCCCTGCCTGACGTAAATTGATTTTGAGACTATAATACTGGCTGCTTGCTCTTTTCAAAGTGTTAACATTCTCCTTCTTTGCTCTGCATTCAGCAAAAACATCCTTCTTCCGTCATAGGCGATGCTTCAGCATTTTTGATAGATGGACATTCATGATGCCAGTGTGCTGCTTACACACCACAGATAAATCTGCAATAAGCAGAGTTCCACATGGAAAACTGCCAGCCTCCATGGGCAATAAATAAAAATGAGGAGATGAGAGCTCACCTGGTACTGCTTCACCATGATCAATGCTGTGCCAAGAACTGGCTTCCAGTACATCCCACCACATAGGAAACAGCTTTTATTTTTTAGTTTGGTTTGGTTTTAATTGTTTGGGGTTTTTTTAAATGAATCTTCTGGAAGTATTAATCTGTGTTTAATTACGTATTCTCTGCCCTTTCATTTCCTGACGCATAGATAACACAAATGTTTTGACCCTTTAGCTTTTGTCAAGGTAAACACAATAATGTCCTGAGGTTCAGGGTAGGAAACTAGAGGGTTGGTGTCAGTCTCCTATTGTAAATAATTTTTAAAAGGAGAAGATTATTTAATTAACCAAGATCTAAGTCTTCTTCATTCACTTTTAAAGGAAACATTACTCATTGTAATGGGGTGTACTGGCAGAAATCCTTTGGAGTGTTATACAGGCAACATAAATACACCTTGAGAACACTTGTTCTATTGAAGCTCACTGGCAGTTCACAGACTTTAAAGAATGTCTTTTGAATTCTCAGCAAAAGAAGCCATTTGTCGCAAACCCTGCACTGGTTTAAGGAACTGCTGACACCTCATGGAAAACATTAAGATTCATCTTATTAAAATATCCCGCCAAATATATTTTTCGGTCCTGCTGGGCCTGTGTCTTGCATCACTTTTCAATTAAATTACTAAAGGCTGACAAAATACAAACAATTCTAAAGTGCTGAAAAAAAGCCTGATGGGGTTTGTCTGTTTACTTAGATGCTGGTTTTAGAAAAGATTTGTATCCTGTCTCCAGGGCGTATTGTGTGAGTTGCACAAAACCCAGGGCTGCAGGTGCCCTTCAGGGAGTGCACAGGAGGAGACACTGTTTGCAGAGACTCTCGGTGGCATGAGTGGAGTTTTATTGAATTCCCAAGTCCAAACAAGTAGTTCATGCCATGACCCCAGAGGTCCTTCTCAGTTTCTAGGGTTTACTGTGCCTCTGATGAAATGGAAAGAAAAATGTGAAGAAATCTGTCCTGTTTTAGGACTATAGACATCCTTACAGGTACACAATGTTTTTTTTCAGAAGTTGAAAACCCCCATTGGTGGATTTGTTTCAGTCCCTTTAGTTCCTGTCTGTGGTGTTGATACCTCCACTGGTAGCCTGGCTGCTTTTCAGTGTGCCAGTCAAGTAGGAAACAGATTTTTGGACAAATGTAAAACCAGTGCAAGGAATGGGGTGATAACACTAAAACAAAGAAGAACTGAAAGACTAGACTGTATTCACCACCTTTGGCTTAAGAAAGCATTAGTTCCCTAACAGCTGAAAAAAATCCAGGTTCCAAGTGAAAAAAACCCCAAAAAAACAAAAAAAACCAAAAAAAAACACAAAAAACCCAACAAACCAAAACAATACAAAAACAAACAAACAAACAAAAAACAAAAACAGAGTTTTAGACCTTATTTCTGCTGTGCTCTGACTTCAGGGTGGATCCTTGCACTTGCATCCATCCCTCCATGTGCAGCTGGCACCCACCCCACTCTCTTGTTCCAACCATGCAGAACATGCAGGAGCTCTGAAATCTGATGCTGGGCACTGAAGGTTGTGACCCTGCAGTGGGGCAGTGTCAAGCAGGAGTGAGGGGAAAACTCCTTAAAAAGATGTGCACCTGTCATTGAAAAGAAAGTCTCCTTCTTTCTCACACTTTCAAGAAAATCAGAAGGAATCCAGTAAAATGTAGGACAGCAGTGGCCTACGGAGGTTATTCAGCACATTCAGTGCCTTCATGTTCAATCAAATGTATGTTCAGTTTCCTGCATTAGGAAAATCTCCGCTCTACACCACTACACCATGAAGTACTCCTTAAAAATTCATTTAAAAATCAAGTCATTATGTAAAAATATCAAAGTCCACAAAAAACCCCCAAAAAATGTAAAAAACCCCAAAACAAGCAACAAACAACAAAACCAAAACAAACAAACAAACCTCCCCCCCCCAAAAAAAAAAACAAAAAAAAAAAACCCTAATCTCACCACCTACTATGTGCATGGGAAGACAGAAGGAAAGCTCACAAGTCCACTCGGTTGCCCAACTCCCTCCAGCCACAGAGAACAGCTTTGGTGAAAATCCTCAGAAGAACAGGGCCTAGGTCACCTTCCTAAAATAGTGATTACTAATAGGATTTTGGGAAAAATGTCTTTCTAGTGGCAAATGGATGACACATGGCATGTAGACCATTCCAAGACTTCCTGATATTTTTGGGAGTGTTAGTACTGCCCATTCAAGGGTCACCTCACACACCTCTTCACTGTCCAGGACTCTCTGGTGGAAAGCCCCGAACCATGCCTTCATGAAATGCAAACATAGTACTACAGATTCCACCAACAACCTGTAACCAAGATTTTAGCCAAGCCACAAAGGGACCACCAGCAAAACAGCTACTCAAAGTTCTGTCACAGCTTTTAATTTGTCTCTCTGCAGTTTAAAATCTTGTCATTCCTTAACCTGGCTAGGCCACTCAGAAACACAAGGCTTCAAACTGTGACACTCATATGGGCTCCACAGCAGGGGTTACAAAGAGGAAAAGGGAGAAAATTTCCTTTTTCATCTGAAGGAAAAAGCTGTTGTGAGTAGGACAAGTGGAGACTGAAGCAGGGCAAACAGAGAAATACTAGGGGCATGCTAGGGGTGTTATCAATGACAGAGGGCAGTGTGACAACAACAAGGTCACAAAATTAGGTCAGAAAGTATGGATCTACCCCCTGATACTGTTGCTGACCCCCAGCATAGGACATTTTTGAGACACTGAGACCCCAAAACCTCACCTAATGAGCCTCGACCTCTCTGTAAGCTGAGTTTTCTAGCTGTGTGGCTGAGTCTGAGCCTGAGCCAGCACAGGGTCCCACAGTCTGAATAGTGCCATGAGTTTTGTTGTTGCTGTTGTTTTTTTTAAGAAGTGCCTCTGCTATCCAAGCATCATGTACAAGTTTGACCTATATAGCAGACCAAGTAGGTCACTGAGTGCACATTGGACCATGACAAATTGATTTTGAACCATCACTTATCTGGCTCTGTTGCTGTCAAGGAGGATACATCAGTGTGATTAATAAATTATTTACCAAATAGATAAAAGCATGCTTCCCCCACCAGAGGTTCTGGAGGGTTTATTGTTTTGAGCTGCTGCACTAATTGGGCTGTACATTCACTTGCAGTTCCAAGAGAGAGGAACATTAGAGGAACAATGCTCTTTACTGCACATGGTGGTGGCACAGCAGAGCATCCCATGAGCGCCTACAACAAATGATGCTCAGTTTAGTGTTTTCCTGGCACAATTCCCAGCACCCCCTCCTTGCTCCAGTCTCCATCCAGCACTGCCCCCAGCACAGGGGAGACAACTGGCCTCACAGGGGCATTGAAACATTTTACCTCAAATTCCACGATGATGTGAGGGACAGCTTTGAGATTCCACTCTGTCGTTTTCCTCTCTTTATTACAGAAATGATGCTAGATTGCTTCCCCTGGGATTTAAACTATCACAGTTGGAAAAGTATCCTAACAGGCAAGAGAAAAAAAGGGATAACAACACCTTTTCCTCAACCAGGAAGTTTTTCACCATCCCTCTCTGAACTAAAAACAAACCAGAAACCAAACAAACAAGATTAAGTAAAATATATATTCTGCAGATGGGAGGAAAAAAAATACAGGAATGCCTTCCACTCTCAAGGTATATGTCATCTGGCTGCAGGAAACAGTTAATAATACAGACTCCTGAGGGATTATTCAGACATTTGGGTAGAATAACAGATCTCCAAAGAGGCTTAAAGTAAATGAAGCTTTTAGCAACTTAATGGGGTTTTTTTGAGGGGGAAGAAAAGGAAAGGCAGAAGAGAAGTGTATGAGGGGAAAGGAAAAATTACAGAAACTACATCTCTAACTGCAGCAGAGAGATAGTAGAATGTTGACCCTTGCCAGAAATTTTTCACAGCATCCAAGCATTCCACTTTTTTTGTCTTTATTTTTTGTGTTTGTCTTTTTTAATTATTATTTTTTTTTCTGCATTGCCTTGAAAACCTCTACAAAGGAATCCTGGCTTTGTCCCTCACAGGAAACAGAGACTACTTGGATTTGGGGTATTGAAGAAAAGTGCTTGAGAATCACAGTCCAGATAAAGCTGCATAATGTCCTGGCACTTGAATTTAACTGTATTTATTAGCTCTTTTTTAAACTCTATTTATTAGCTCTTTCCTGTGGGGTATCCACTAATCCTGATCACTAGAGAAAAAGACTGTATTATAATGATTCTTAATTAGATACAGATGCAACAGATTGATTCATTATTTCCATGGGCTGCTGTCAGTGCTTTGTGCAGTGTTTTCAGTTTCATTAAGCTACTGTGCTCAATTCCTTCATGAGCTGTCTCTGTCAGCTAAAACAGCCCCTCCACCCCCAGCAACACTTCTTGCCCAAGCATCTCTGCTTCTCATTTCTTTTGTAAGCCTTATCTATGGAATTACTCTTTGCTGCTGTTGTTTTATACTGGAGGACAAATTTTCACCTTCAGAACTTGAGTTTGTCCTCAGTAATAAAAATAAAAAACTTTTAAGTGAGAGAAACTGCAGTGTAATCTAAAATGCATTTTAATCACTGCAACTAATTATGAAGAGTGGTAAATCAGTAAGGGTCAGAGCTCCAGCACTTCACTCCAAATGACAAACAGTAGTACATCTGATTGTAATGGGATTATTCCTGTGAGTAGCTGCCCATTACTTTTACTAAGAGATTTACAGTCTCTTTGAAAAACTGTGTGAAAGATCATTAATAAAATAATAATTAACAAGGAAACAGAAGCCATTATATCAAGATTTTCTGCAAACAATGGGAAAACTTCATTAATTGTGGAGACAATGAATCAGAGCAGTGAAAATCTGGGTAGCTCTGTATTGCTGTCTGATACCAATAGCCATAATCTCATTTTGGGTGTGGGCAGGGTAGGAGAAAAAAAACCAATCTGTTTACATATCCATGCATGAAATTTTTAAATTGGAGAAGAAATCAAATATGAAGACAACAAATGATCTTTAATAGGTGTTAAGTACTTTGGTCGGAATGAATTTTGAAAGGAACCAGATTTTTTCAATCCTCATTACTTTTGCAGGAAATAACATCTGTGATTTTTCCATTGAAATAAATGAAATGTTTGTGAGAAGCTTGTATTAAATAAACTGTCATTGTCCCAAGCCAGGGAACATCAAAACTCAGCAAAACCCTTCTGGGGGTAGCTCAGAAGACAGGAGGGTCGGTTCCAGGGCAAACTACTCAAGTGAAGCACCCTGGGCAAGCAATTCAGGGCTTCCCAGACTACTGAGCTCCATGAAGAGGAGTTGCACGTTTCGTGGCTGGGGTTTATCAGCTCCTGGGCAGTGCTGTGAGAATGCAAATGCTCCATGCCTGCCCGAAGTTCTGCCCTGCACTGGGAGCTGTTGCCTCACCCCGAGCAGAACCAGCCCACTGCTGCCTGTAGTCACACCTGGGGACCTGCCAGCAATTCCAATCTCACAGCCTATTTCCATTATCTCTTCACAGAATTAATGTACCAAAACCCAGGCAGAGAGACATGAGAAGGCCTTCACACAGGTTACATCTTACACTTTCCCAAAGGTTCACAGCTAGAGATGGGACAAGGTGCTGGATGGGCCACCTGGTAGCCGGGCCACCCCTGATGCCAGAGCACCCTCCCTGTTTAAGTTTAAAAAAGCACAGGTTGATCTGTTCAACAGGCTCCACTCAGGATGACACAAGTACAAGCTGGGCAGGGTTGTGAGGATGTCTGGTCAAGATGCACTTAAAATTTATCACCTCTTGAAAAACAAATATCAGAGGTTCCCTTTGACTCCTCATTCTCTGCACATGAGCACCCAGTAACTGTTTTGGTTTATCCCACTCTTACTTAATTTTTGTCAACAATGTTACTCTGCCGCCTACATTTCACCAGAACATTTCTCGCTGGTAAAGCGGGAAAGTATCCTTTGTCAGCAGAGAAAATTCCAAAGTGTATGTTTCCCTGAGCCCTGAGGCTTTGCTACAAACATGTGTGGAGATCTGAAACATGTATTGCTGCCACCAATGACTGCCACTTCTGTGTGGCATGACCCAGACTGGTGTTCACACATTTAAAATAATGAGATTGCATAATGCATATGATCTTGCAACCTTACTGCTTAACAAAACACCTGAGACACCTGATCTGGAGCCCTGATTCAGTGTGATATGTCAGAGTGTATTTGTACCCCTGGGGTTGCATGAAATATTTGCCATATTTCCCCAAAATATCTGCACAAGGTTATCTTCAGACAGGGCAGAAAGAAATCACAAGGTAATGCAGAACTCAAAACTCATGTTTTATTCTTTAAAAAAAAATTCAGCTAAAACATATATATGTTCAGCCTGGACACACTTCACATCTGAATATCTCAAGATTTTTGCCTGCCTATTAAAATTCATTATATGGATTTCGTATACAAGTCTCTTAAAGATTTGTTCTATAATTAAGAGTTTTTGTGGTAGATGGCGTTACTTGTTCCCAATAATCCCAGTGCTGTTTTCCCTGAAGCTACTGCATCAAGACAAAGGCATGAAAAAGTGAGCAGCAAGTGGAAAAAAAAGTGCCATTAGATCTCTTCTTTTGTTTATTATGTTTGACTAGGGAGTTTACCTTTCTTCTTTTTTTATCTTGATTTTTTTTTGTCTTTCATTAAAATGCAATGTCCTCTAGTTGATAGCATTTGGGCATCTTTCCCAAGTCTGCCTGACAACATCAATGGCGAGCTGTTGAGCTGCAGTGACCCCCTAAGCAAGCTGTCCTCTGCTGTTTTGGCTGCACCTACTATTACTCAAGCAGTGGGAGCCAAACAAATGCGACACTTGGATCTTTCTTACTTGTTCTGCAAAGCAACCCCGCCAAGCCCCGAGTACGGACACGCCGCGTAAGGAATCGACAATTCCCCACGATTGCACAGCGGGACATGAGCACTGGCAGCAAAGCTGAGAAGTTAACTCTGGGGTATACAGGGCTGACAAATGCAGAGACATATTGATCCTCAGCAGTCTGCCTCATCAGTAAGGTAGTAATGGGCTGCATATTAACACAACCGCCTGTAAGGTGACAAAAGACAGGGAAGGACGCTGGAGCTCAGCGCCCGGGGGATGAACGTGCTGTGCCAGCACCACACCTAAGGTGGAAGGTCAACCAGCCACCACTGCTTGGCTCACAGCCTCACCAAGGCTTGGTTAAGCAGAAAAATTAAAAATAACCACTTTTGGTGAAGTGTTCGTATCAGGGCGAGCAAGACTAGAAAGAGAGAGCAAATTAAGGAAAAGGAAAATGAGTTCTGCAGGTGGCGGACAGAAGAACGGGGTGAAAAGGACTGCTTACAAATCTGCTGCTGCTGAATGAACATACTTGTCTTCAGCTGGCATCAAGGGCAGAAACAGCTCTCACTTGGTTCCTAGACATGTAGTAACAGATACTTCTCTGCCTTCTAAGTACAAGCTGGAGGTGTCACTGTAAAACCCAGCCCAGTGCCAGGAAGTGCTTCAGTGGCACTGGGGTGTGGTGCTGCAGCCTTTGCTGGTTCAGAGTGATTGATGCTGCAAAATATCTCTGCACTCATCCTCCCCTTGCAGAGCCCGTGTGGCTCTGGCAGCCCTGCAGGAATCAGCCTGCACAATCCAAACTCCAGAGAAAAGAGGTTTAATTGCTTCAGAAGTGTACACATCTGTCCTTTACCTAGAAAAAGAGGAGAGCAAATGGAAAAACATCATATCCCGTGAAATTTTAGGTTTCTATCAAAAATCCTGAGTGGTTTTGAAATAAGACATTGTGGAAGACAGTGGGTTTTGACAGATTATTCTTACAAAATGAGAGCACTAAAGTGCTTTTTTTAGCACTACTATTGGAAACAGTATTATTTTAAAATAGGAATACTGGAAAGTGCTGGTTTGTCGTATGTTATAGCTCATATATTATTATTACTATTAAGATAAATAACTTGATTAATAATTATGAAGCACTGAAGGATTATTTTAATTCTTGATTATCAGTATCTATTTTAATATCCCTGGTTGTGTACTGTTAACACTTTCCATTACAATTTCAGGATGTATATCCATTATGCCAAAATTTCTCATGAAACAGAAATTCTGTTTCCCGGGAAACCCCAGTCTTTTTTCTGTATATTTTTTTTTTCCTCCTTCCCTTTCCTTCTCTTTATGATTTTTCTAGAGGATATTAGGCACATTCTTGTGTAGGTTGTCTGAACTCCCGGCTTAAGAGGTCTTCAGGTTATTTGTGGGGTGTCTAAAAATGTGGTTTATATTTATTGGAGGTATATTTGTTCTGTCACAAAAAAAAAAAAACCAAAAAATCCCCCCCCCAAAAAAGAAAAAAAAACCAAAATAAAAAATAAAAATTAAAAAAAAAATAAATAAAATTTAAAATAAAGGGGATTTTGAAAATTAGGTAAAATTGAAATTCTTCAATAGGTTATAGTAATTCTGGCTGATGGTTAGGAGCCTTTATCACCACAATCACATAAATAAAATCCACCTGCATCAGCAGCCAAGTACACCTGGGACCTAAATTAACTTCTAAGTACATTGTGAGGACATTCTGCACTGGATGATGAAGACAAAAGAAGATGAATTCATAATTTCATTATTATTTTAGTGTTGCAGTGCATCGCTGATATTCTTCTACTTCGGAATGCCAGGGATAATGGAAAGAAACCAAAAATATTAGAAAAGGACTATATTTAGGCCTACTGAACTACCTCACTATATATAACCCACATTTTTAACATCACCATATTCCTTGCAGTCACTGCTGGCTTCTGCACTGGTGAAACTCAAGGGCCTCACTGTACCCAGCATCAGGAAGGGAAAAGCTCTTGAAATGAGTGTAGAGAGAGGATTGGGGGCAGCTGGATGCTGAGCCTTTGCTCCTGCCTGCAGACCCCCATAGAAGGAGGGGAGGGAGATGGATTTGGTTGGCTGGGCTTAGGGCAGGGCTCATGTCAGGGTAGGGAAGGCAAGCCTGGGTCAGTGCAGTGTGCTCTGTCTCTGTCCATATGGGAGCTATGGATGTCTTTCCCATCAAAGCCCTTGGGAGCTGAGTTCAGCCCATTTTGGGCAGAGCTTGTTTACACAGAAATCAGAAATGTCCTCCAGCCCCCTCCTGCGGGTCTAGTACCTTGAATTCAATGGCAACATCTCATCTGAGATCAAAATCTGCCCTTCTAGGATAATAGAGATTTTAAAATTGTATTTCTATTATGGCTTTTAATTGTAGTCTTGACATTTTCCTCTGTTTTCTTTATTGTTCTTTTTTGTTTTAATAGAAGCCAGAAACAATACAGTCAGTTGGATCAATCTCTACAATATAGCCAATAATATCGATTATACTATATTTAGTTAGATAATATCCAACATTGAAAATGTTAACATTCAACACTTATTACATTTTTAGTTATATTGATAACAACCAAAATATTTAATAATTTAAAGTTCAGTTGCATTGCCAATGAAGCAAGTTATTTACACACTTCTAGATGAAATCAAGGCTTACACAACATCCTATTTCACAGGTCTAGTGAAGGAAACAGTGGAATAATCATAAAACTTAGATTCTTGTTGATTGCTTGCTAGAAATCTGAAGAGTAGTTAAAACCTAGTTGTAATTAAAAATTCTTATTTTTTTTCTTTTTTAAAATTTTGTTTAATTTGTGAAAACCAAATAATTCTCCAGCAGTAGGAACAAAAGGCCATTGTAGTTAGAAGTGGTATTTATGGTGCAGAGCAACTTCTTGAGCTTCAGGGGATCCTTCCACTCCTTGTGCTTGAGTGGCTCTTCCCCTGGGGGTGGTGGGGTCTCTCCCTACAAGTGATTTTTACCCCTTGGTAAAATCTTTGTGCTATTTTGCTCTTACATGGCACACAGACACTGTGCATGCTGACACCAGCCCAGCAGCACAGGACACAGGGAACACCTGACCAGGGAGTGCACTGGCCCTGCACAGTAGCCATCCATCAGTGGGGCTGGACCCAGGTTTGCAGGGACAGGCAATGAGGTCTGAGATCAATAAGGGGCACACAGGAAAAATTCACAAGATCTTTTACAGGTAAATGGCTATTTTGTTTTTCCAGATGAGTAGCAACAAAATATTCTCACTGTGTTGCTTTTTCTTGTTGATTAATAACTTGTGATGTTCTTGGTTTACTCAGTGCTGCTCTTTGAAGCTGCTGCCTGCCCATACACATCAAACACTTACATATTGAATTCTGTGTGACTGCACGTACACGTGCACAGAGAGTGCACCACAAAGTCTTCTGTTATGAGCCCCAGAAACTAAGAAGCATTAAATCTGTCACTGATTTAGGTGACAGTCCTAACCACCAGACTAGTCCTTACTCAGACTAAATTACATCTTTTCCTCCATGTCCTCATTTTTAATCTACAAAGAGTCTTGCCATAACAGTGCCCTCACCTCAAAAAAGCCTCAAAGCCAACTCAAATATAGAAGCATCAGTAGTTTTGCAAAGCACAAAAGGTTTATGCCATTTTTCCTTCCTCTGTCAGTCTTACTTGTACCTTACCCTTTGGCTCTGCAGAGGTTTAAAGTGGCCATGTGTGAGCTAACAGGCAGCAAGCAGCTCCCCCTCTGAAAAATCTGCCTGTGACTGCAGATTTATTTAAATGTGAATATGTAGCTGGTTTCCTGCATGCAAAATAAAGCAGGTGCTAAAATATTAAACTCTGCCACTGTCCACTATTCATTGCATCCAACTGGTGCTGTCAGAAGCAAGCTGCTTGACTAACCAGAGCCTGTGATTTAGTGTGACATCCCAACTCTAATTACTCCCTCCTCCTGATTCATTTTCTCAGCCTCCGATTTTCAGATTTAGAGAGCCTGGATTCAAGGGGATGTGGGTACAGTTGTGTGCAGGAGAGCTGGACATGCACTTGCCTCTGAACGTAATTAATCACCTTGGGGCCCCTGAAATTATTTGCTACACAGCTAAGGCTTTCAAGGGGCAATTTAGCCTGTTCTCAGGTGTCTTTGAGGTGTCCTGGAATATTGGTCTGGTCAAGTCTCACACCCTGGGCATGGGTGTCAGCAGCTGCTCCCACCCAGCTGTCTGCACTGGCCACTGTCACCCAGAGCCTGTCTGTGGCTCTGCCCCATCTGCTGGGCACAGACATGGCTTTTCCTGGCATGAAACAGCACAAAAGTGATTGCATTGGTGTTACTCCCCTGTGCTATGCTGTGTTCAGATTGGTGGCAGGGGATGGATCAGGGCAACCCCAGACTTCCCTGCTGCACCTGGACCATAAGGAAAGTACAGATAAACTGCAAATAATCAGAGGTGTTTTGAATAAATACACACTCTGCTGCAGGGTTAATCTGCTCACATAACTTACATTTCACCAATAGTCCTTGATGTCCTATGAATCAACAGTGCAGGCAATAAGGAACAACAGCATCTTTAAAGCTCTATGCAAGATTCTATTTTCCCTAGGAAAATGTTTTTCTGTGCTGAGGAAAGTGACTATTTTGTTGACCTCAGTAAAATATTTTTTTCTTTTAAAATTTGCCAGTTAAATCAGAAACAACAGAGACTTTCTTTTTGAGAAGAAGGGGAACAAACCCCCTACTTCCTTTTATTTCTTGTTTGCTTTTCAGAAGAGAAAGGCAAAACTTGAAAGTGTTTCCCAGAAAAATGGAAACAAGACTTTCCAGACCGTTAAGAAATGTTCTACCTATTTTTATAGCCTCCACACTCTTTAGAAGGTTAAAATGAAAAGGGTATTCAGGTTTGACTTTGACTAGTTAGCTCATATTAATTATATTTTCTCAACTTTTTTAGGTTTGGCTGATTTATGTGTCAGCTAATATCCAGGAGGAGAATACCCTTTTCCTAAGTAAATACATCTCATAGGCCATTAAATCTGCCAGTTGTCAAGCGCTGAGGTGTGGGACCTGGGGAATGTTTCCCCAAAGTGCACATTTCAGGTGAGGTGACAGGAGCATGCCCCACGTCAGGTAATGTAATAGATGGCAGGCAGAGTGCCACTGCTGTGTGGGCTGACCCTGTGAAACACTTGCCTTGCTACCTGCAAGTTGCCAGTTCATTGCAAATGCTTCCTGGCACTAAAATGTCTTATTTACCTTTCACAGACCTCTTCCCAAGAACTGCTGCCCCAAGAGCACTGAGCACCTGCCTTCTACTCCCTGAAAAATCCAACCTACCGTCCCTCCTGCCAGAATTATTGTGTGATGTACAAAGCAGATTTCTCACCAAATAAAATATTATTAATTATTATTATTGTTATTATTCTTGTTGTTATTAATAATTATTGTTACTACTACTAATAATAATAATAATTAAAAAAAAGCTGCAGTGGTAAACTCTGACAACAAAAATTTTCTCTGTAGAGTAGTGCAACAACCAGGTTTGTCCTTCTGAGGGGCTCTGGACACTCACATTCACACTCCTCATTTGCCTTTTTTTCAGGTAGAAGAGTGACTTCTTTGTAATCCATAAATTGCTATTTTGTCCAGCTGTGACCACCACTACATGCTTGCTAAGTGGTGTGTGCAAGGTGGAGAATTTCTCAGAAATCAGTCAATTTCTCAGAAATAAGGGTGGATTATTTGCACACAATTTTCAAATTAAACAATTGTAATAGTAGTTCTGGACTAAAAAGCCCACGTCAGTCTTTTTCTGAAGTCAAGACTGCATATTTCCAGTATTTTCTCTCCTATGTGGAATGACTCACAGGACATTCTTTCTTCTTTTCTGTTCTTTTATTTCATTCTTTATTTCCTTTTTGGCTTTCTCTGTGAGCTCACTCATCCTGTTTCCTCTAAAACACTGATGCTAAAGCCAAACATTGTCAATAACTTCAGTTTGAATGGATCAAATTTTAAAGTGGGGCAAATAAAAATAATTCCTCTAAATTGAACTAATCTGCTATCATTATTTATTAAGTTCAGTCTGTCACTTCTGAGGATTTAGTCAAGATAAGGACCTTTTTTTTCTGTGCATTTTACAAATATACAACAATATATTGTTCCTGCTGCAGAATATTTATTGTCCAGATAAACAAAGGACAAGGCAAAGCAAATAACATACAAGGAAGTCAAAAAGAAAAAAAAATGCCGTCAGTTGTGGTTCTGGCTGTTTATATTGTTTAGGAAGAGGATGGTGTTTTTGTTGCCAGATTGGTATATAAAATTTTCTCCCTTGGTGTTTTGTCCTGTTAAGACAAGTAAGAGAGACATCTACACCCATTTTCTGCTATATATTTATTTGGTGCAGTGGCTTGTGAAAGAAAGTGCTGACTGCTTTTTCTAGCTCTGAAGCCATTTGTCAGTGTGTGTGGGAAACAGCAGAGACTGAAATTTAAGTCTGTTGATGAATTTACAAATACCTTTAAACCCCAAACTATAGCACCCTTTTAAACCTTGGCCAGTCAGTGGGGACTGGGCACATTTATCACTCTCCTCCCTGGTGCCAGCCTTCAAATGGAGTTTCTGGATGTCTCTAATGTGCAGTCAGGAGTCTCCTCTCCCCAGGGCAGGAAAGGGGCCATGGCTGCTTGCAGCAGCTGAGGTGTCATGGGTTTGGCCTGGGGCTTGGGAATCGTGTGGATTCTCTTCCCCAGGCAATGGGGAGGGTCGGGGATGACCCTTGGTGGCTCTGCCATCCCGTTGTGAATCGTAACAGCTTACAGGAGGCTCTGCACTTCCCCTTCTGCCTGGAAATATCGCAGGAGAAAGTTCTCTTCTCTTCCTCTTGCTCCCAAACCTGTCTATAACATGCATCAGGGAAGCACTCTGGTGTATGAAACCAGCACTGACTCGAGATCAAATCTAAAGCCAAAAAATTGGTGTTGCGCTCATGGTAACCTGCCTAGACTTTGTTACTGTGTGCCAGTCTGTATGTAGATAAACTTCATTAAAAACCACAATACAAATAATTTAAAAATTTATACTTCCTTTTTCAACACTGTCATATGGTATAATTGTATGATTTCTAGAAGGTACTTTAAAATGAATTATAGGGTGCTTTCTTCACATTTTTTGTTGCAAGTGAACTACTGAGCTTAGTATTGCCTTCTGTAAATACCATTCCAAAGAATCATGAAACATCCTATAATTCAATTATAAATAACCTCTGAGAACCATAAAATGATATGTTCTAGGTTAGTGACACAAACAGATGTATTCACCATCCTGACTGTAAAATGAAACCTAAAACAAACCCAGCATTTTCACTTGCTTTTGATCTGCAATGTGCCTCTGTGCATGAGAAGTACAATGGAGCCCATACAGACTGTAACGCTCTCCCTGGAATTAGGCCTTCTCAGAAAAACAAAGTTAAAATCAGAACAATACAAAACACTCAGTGTGTTTCCCCTTAAAAAAAAAAAAAAAATAGAGGCCTTACTCAGCAGAGGTTGAGATATAGATATACAGGAAGAATTAAAAACCGTTGCAGGAAAGGATGCATTTTTTTTTTCCTCACACTGTGTTTTCTCACACAAAAATCACAATGTAGCATTTCTAAGGATGGTGTTTTACTGTTACTTCTGTATTAACTTCTGACATCTTTTCAACTTCATGTTTGGTGCAATAAGCCCTTCTTGCATTACCAGGTCGAAAACAGAGTTTTAGAGTAAATGAACATTGGGTGAATGAATGTGGAAAACCTAACCTGGGGAGAAGAAGGACTGTCCTTCACCAGGTGAACAAAAGCTCTATAAATCTGTGCTTAACTCAGATATTTTAAATACAGAGGCACTGTCACTGTTGTTTAGCTCAATGTTTGGCGTGCTCCAAATACCTGCAGCATATAGATCACACAGGACCCAGACAGGGATACTATTTTGTACTGTAAAGCAAAGCTTAAAAAAGAGACAACATGTAGCACCCAGGGTTGCATTAGGTTAACGGTGGTGAGAGCACTGAAACAAGGTAGAAATCTGTATTTTGTCAGAATGGCCTAGCATGTGTGGAGTTATACAATATTAACCCAAGGCTCTGGCCCTGCAGCATCACCTCCAACTCCACCACAGCCCAAGGGTCTGAGAGCTCTGAGATCTGCTGGCGACTGCTCACGAGCATGAGCCTCACAAGGGTGGGTGGTCACGTTTGGGGACAGAAATGGAGCTGCCACGTGTGGCTCGTGCCAGCAGGGCAGAGCACGTTTTGATAAGGTGCAAAGAGATGAGCTGACTAAGTACAGGATAACACAGTGGGCCAGGTGGGTTTGATTCCTAAAAACCCTGGGTGAAGCCTCACAAACGTGTCATCTCAGATGTCACCGTGGCACCCAATATCACCCTCTTTTTTTTTAGTTCTGTCGCCAAGTGGGAGGAATAAAATTGATGATCTTCTAGTGGCTTTGATAAATAAGTGCAACTGTTTTCTTGCAAGCACCTGCTTCCTTCCTACATCTCTTCTTGGGAGATTTTTTAAAGAATTTTTTGCCCGAGAAGCAGCTGAATTCCAAATCCCAGGTCACCCCCCATCTGTTTGCAGAACACAAGTTAGTTAATTTTGGCAATGCTAAATAAAAGTTCTAAAAAGCCTCTTTCACATTGATGCTCCCCAAGACTGGAAGGCAAGGCATATGGGGGAGCAGCAGTTGGTGGAACAATTTTATCTGTGGTATGAGAAACTAGATGAAAGTGTTCTTGTGAGGACACATGATAAATGGTAAAGGCAGATTAAATGATCACCTTCTTCCCCTTGGGTTTTTATTACCTACATGTTGTGCAGCTGGTACTGACAGCCAGTAATGTGTGTCTAAATATTTTAATATTCACTTTTGGAATGGGGTGGCAGAGACTCCCCGTTTTGTGGTTTGTGGCTCTGTAGGTGTTTGTAACTTTGCAGCTTTCCATATGCATGGAATTTCACACTCACTTCTGGGCACAGTGTTGCCAGGAGGACACAGATAAGCCGAAGGGAGCTGGGAGAAAAAGAACAAAAGTTATTGTGAGGCTGGAAGGAGTGATATAAAAAAAAGATAAGTATGCACAGCTTGACTAAACAATGACTAATTGCTAGAGCATAATAACAATTCTGAAAGGAGTCTTAATTGATTTATCTGAGGAATGCTCAAGGCTTCTTTTAAGATGCTTTACTATTAGAATTATTTGTCTGCCTAGGTTAAGAATACAATTGAAGACTTCTGTCCTCATTTGATATTTGAAATTAGGGAAAACTAAATACACACAGAACCATGAGCATCACAAGGTTATTCAGATGCCAGAGGCACTTAAAATATTCTTTTGTGAATAGTGGTGTGTGTCACCAGAGGAAGCTAATGGGTATCCTAGCATCTCAGATGGTGATAAACAAGGACATTAAATGATAATGGTTACAGGAGTCTTAACAGTGACTTAGTCTAATCCAATACACAAAACGACATGGCCTGTGAATTGCTGTATAATGAGGAACACCAGCCATGAATCCTGGCTAAGGTGGCCAGCACAAACTGTGCAATGAAACTTGCTAAATGTGAGGAGAAAGGATATGGTATTCCTTCCAAAAAGTTAAAAATATTAGCTTGTAATACTCAGATGGTATAAAATGTCACAGCTTTGACTTCAGCGGCACCGTGTTGATTTGCATTAGCTGAAGTTCTGTCTCTAAATTCTTTAAGAAAACCCAAAATGAAACTATAATGAATTTATTTCTGGAAGGACACCATCTGGTGTTTTATTGCTAGCTGACAAGAAGTAGGAAAGGATAGTCTGACTGCCGGTTGCAGGAGCAGTGCAGGATTTGCATTTTACACGGGATAGTGAGGATGATATTTAACCAAATATCTCTTTTAACATGTCCCCTCACAATAATCTACAAGCTGGAGATGAATTCAAACCAAATCCAGTGACCTGGATATCATAAACTGTCTCTCTTTAAAAGTGATGTAAACTAGGAATAATGGCACAATTCTGTCACGCTTCAGAAGGAAATTAACCCCCTGTCTGGATCTGTGTGGTGCCTTACCAATCATCTCCATTTAATAGCTTCAATATTTCTGTTGATTATAAAACTGGCTCTGAATATAAGTTAAGTCACCTTTCAGGATTCATAATCCTATGTAAAACTACTTCAGTAGGAATTTTAATCCTTACCTGTATGCTGATTTCATTGCATACTCTGATTCCCTTCATTTTTTTCCACACCTCTTCTTCTGCACAATAAATAACTTCTGTTTTCCCAGCATATAACTCTATAGAACTATCCATCACACCACACAAGCAAGATAAAAGTAGCTTTTGTGCTCTGCTGTTGATTATTTTTGGGAAAACCAAATTTAGGGTTTATTTTAATTTTTTTTAATTTTGTGGCTGTGTCAGACACAACTCCTTTTGATTCCTGTTCAATGATAATTTTAATAGAGCCTTTAGGTATAATCCTCAAATTAAGGGACTGCAGAAGCTTTCTGAGAAAGATTAAATGATGGTGCTCTGAGAGGCAGTCAGGATTTTCTTCACCTCAAACAACAGCCAGTCGCAAAGCAAGTGCCAAGACTGTCTGAGGAGATAAACGTGAGTGTGATCTTTTCAGTAAGGGAGAGCTAAGAAAGCAAAATGCTGTATTTGCCTATTTTTATAACAAAATGCAGACATAACAAAGGTGGGACTGCAACAGAAACTAAGGATACACCTTCTTTTATGGAAATGCATGTTTGGTAGAGGTTCAGCAAAAGAACCTTTGTTTCACAGCATTTGTATTAATTTGCATTATTAGCAAGCACCTGTTGTATGTAGCAGGTAGTGAGAACAAAAGCAACTGTGAGTGCTGATCCAAAGGCTCCTCATTTACTTGTGAAGTTCATTTTTCCCTGAGGAGTCAAGGGATTTGCTATTCTCCACCAGCAAGGGTTGGCTAATGGTCTTTCTGCTGCCGAGCCCATCTCTGCTCCCCCCTGGTTCTGCACAAAAGCCCTCAGTGAGGACCAGCAGCAGGGAAGAGCCATCCCAAAGGTTGGAGCTGTGACACAGTGGCTCTGCCACACTGGATTCCCTGGCCTCTGAGGAGCTGTGACAACAGCTCTGAGGGGTTGTGTGGCTCTGAGCTGGATGTGAAGGCATTTGCTTTCAGGAACCCCTGAAGTCGTGGCTAACCCAGCTGACTTTGCAAGGACTGCTATCACAAAATAGATGCTTTTCTGTCCACGAGACACTGCTCTTAGGCTATTGGGAGTTAAATTGTGGGCAGTTGCCAAAGAAATGCCAGACCACAGGATATATTATATATATGTATATATATATACGGTCAGGGGCCTGTGTATAACTTCTGGTTTCTAAGGAACAGTACATAAGGATAATCCCATAGTTCCAGCATTAAGACAGCTAATATTCTTATTACCTTTGCTTCCATTAATGTTGCTTGGAAAATATAATGTCAATATGTAATTGTAATTACAGTAGGTTGTCAATTATAAATAAGGCCATGAATAGTTCTCAGTCCGATTCAGGAATACAGAAAGTGATGTGCCTGCCCTTCTGCATTAGTGTACTTAAAAGGAGATAGTCTTAGGAGAAAGCAGCCACACAGAGGCCGAATGGGTGAGGTAGACAGAGCCTCGTGTACGTCTCCCATCATATAAATCCAAAATTCATAAATCCTCCATAATAAAAAAATAAAAAAATAAAAATAAAAATAAAGAAATAAGTAAAGAAAGAAAGAAATAAAAAATGAATTTAAAAAATTAATTAAAGAATAAAATAAATAAATCCTCCAAGGAAGAGAGGACACAAAGAACATTTTCCCAAAGGCAGATACAGAGAAAGCCAAGCTCCTCTGTCCGTGGCACACTGAAACAACAGCTGTATCCAAGCGTGGTTAGAAGGCACAAGAGGAGACTGCTCATCAGGCAGCAAGGCTGCAGCTACAGCTTTCCCATGGCTGTGGGCCCAGCTAAGGAATCCTTCTGGAACCAAGGTGTATCAGCTTGGCCACCACACAGAGCCAACAAACTGAAGTCACACTGGAAAATGAGCTAGTGAGAACATAATGCACTGCTTTGTGCTGATAAATTAGCTGGTTCAAGTTTCCACTGCTCTGCACTCCACATGCTTCTGTGCACAATCCCCATTTAAATAACAGGTTACTTCAATAATTAATGTGCTTTAATGTCTCCATGACTTTGCCACAGAATTCCTACGTGCCCTTGGGCAATTCATTTCGCCTCTCTGGCCTTCAGTTCACCATTTTCAAAATAAATGTGAAGCCAGAGCTCAATTAACAAAGATAACAGAGAAATGGGATGACCCAGAGAAAGAGAAAGTGAGGCTGTTTGAATCCTTGTGGTGCACCAAGTGTACAGAGGATGGAACACAGAAAACCCATGACAACATTGACTGTGAAGTGCAGGGATTCCCAAACCAGCCTGGATGTAAGGCATTCAGCCCACCCTGCACACTCCTGCCCAGGCACAGCTACAGCAGTGCATTCTTACACAGACCTGCCCAGGGTGCTGCTGCACCCACAGAAAGGGTAATCTGCCATGTGGGTAAGCAACAGAGGGATACTGTGCTGAAGGGTGTTCCAAAGGTTTCCATGCACTTAGATACATGCAAAAGATGTATAATACCATCTTGTACTCAGCAGTATTGTGATTCAGATGTCCCAATGCATCAGGCATCACTCTGAGTGATTAAATGTTCTTTTGCTGCAAAGAACTTTATGAGAAGAAGTAGATGCAGCAAATAAGGCAGACAGACTCTAACTGTAGCCTTTCTGCATGTGAGACTGATGACCTGTAACAGAAAGATTTCCCTGAAAGTGAGGTTTTTTACTTTCTATCTGAGTGCATGTGTAAGTTACACCCTTTGCAACAAAGGAAAAAATAGGATATATTGCCAACCCTGGATAAATGGCAGAAATGAAAACCTTTTCTATGCAATGAGTGATTTAGGAGCTTGTGTATAACTTCAGTGTGGGATTTATGGTCATACACTATTATACATTGTATGCACATAACAAAAATGTTATCCAAAAGCCAAAGTCAGAGAAAGAATGAGTGATTAAGAGAAAGAATTCCCAATATGCTGAACTATGATTAGGCTAGTGGGAGTGCTGCTGTAAGAATTAAATTTACAACAAAAGTAACTCAGTTTTATCTCTTCTGAGTAATTCAGCGCATTCTCACTTTGCTGTTACAGCTAGCTGTAACTTCTTTTTCTCTATAATTTATTCAAATATCCCAAAGGGTCAGATAAGAAAATTGCTTTCTTGGAACCAATAATGAATATGGGGTCAGTCAATGCAAAACAATAAGGTATTTTACCAACAAATATTCTTCATAGCAAAGCAATGTCTGTCTCTAAATCATGTTTCAAACTATGCCTTCCAAAACGGGAGAATATGGGCCATGTCCCCATTTACAGACTTCCTTTTACAGATGTAATACTTCTGCTTACTCTCCCCATGCAGCCTGACAGTCTGCCTTGCTGAGGAACATTCTTCTTCCCTTTTTGAAACACAGAGCACAATCTCACAGACCTACTAGAAACCCCTTGATTTGTAGCTGGACACTTCCCAAACTCCCAAGCATTCTTCTGAAACTGAGGGTTCTTGGTCACAAGGTGACAAAAAAGCATGGAAAAGAGGCTTAACAAAGACATTTCTAAACAGCTTTGAGGTGCCTGCATTCTTAAAACAAACAAGACTTAGATATTTTTAACACAGAAGTTCCTCATGTCTTGCCTTACCCTTACTGTGAAATCAGGAAAACCTAATTTTTCAATCCTGGTGAATCTTACTGAAAGTTCTTCTTACACATCAATGTCTCCTTATGCAGCACAGCACTCTCCTAAACTACTTTTGCCCTCTGTGCTTGCACTTGTACAGACAGTGACTTCTGCCTAGTTCTTTCCTAGGTCTTTCCTATACTCCCTATTATCATCTGTATGGAAAGAATATTTTTCTACAGGAGTGAGCCAGCAAGTGAGAGGCAGTCAAAAGATCTTTTCATGCCTTTGCAGTGTCGACCTTCAATAAGGCTTCAAGAATCTTCCCTAAGCAGAGCAGCAGCCATGGCTGAATTCACTACAAAATGTTAATTCAGTATAGAGACATGCCAGTCTGCCACAGAAGCAGGATCACTGCTGGTGGAAGGAGAGGAATGAGGGGTCTAATCTGTATTCTACTCTGCTGCAAGTTGCTTTTCCAGTTGTACCATCTCCTATTTATGATATTTCTTTGGAAAGCAGACTCCCACTATTGCAGCTGAAATCAGTAGACACTTGATGTGAAATCTCTACCAAATCTGCTGTTTCCAGTGGATTCTTAATTCTGGCTTTTCAAGATCTGTATCACTGTGTGGAAACTCTTGACGGTGTCTCTGCATCTGGCTTGTGAATACCAAGTAAGAGAGAAGGGTTATGCATGTGTAAGCATTCCTTTAACTTCCTTAATTCTGTTTCTTTTTGCTTGAGTTTATCTCAGAAAAAAGATGTAGTGTCACGGAAGAGCCATATTGTGAAAAAATATGATAAAAATGATAAATATAAAAAATATTATATGGTACAGATGAGATTTAGTACAGAAGCATTTCCTTGGTGCTGGGCAATACAATTATTCTTTCTACATTCTTTCAATAGAAGAGGTAGATCTGTAATAAAACTGGTTAAAAAGTATCCTTTATTTGACCTTTTTCAAGGTCTACTACCACCATATTGTCATGTGATGGTGATCTTTGATTTTCTTTTCACAATATTTTATTTGACACAGTTGATGAAAAAAAATCCATATATATTGAATATTGTACTCTCGTTGATTTTGATGTCAAGCCACAGCCATCATCTCAAATTTTGTCTCCCTAAGTGTAAATGCCCATAAACTACACTTGATGTTTAAATCTTCAGGCTCAATTTCACCTCGCAAATCAAGAAAAACCCTTGAGGGTTTTTCAGTAAAATCAGTACTACTGATTTTAATTTAAAAGGAATGGGCTTTTTTGGGGTACATTAAAAAAAAAAAAAAAAAAGTGGAAAATAGATTCCTGTGAACTTCCCCCCAAGGATGGAAATATTCTGTAGCTTTCCCTGCAGAAATAGTATCTAAGCACCTCAGAGAACATTTAACACTCATTAATAAATTCCAAGGATAGTCTTCTATGAGAGGGGTACCCCAGTGGTGATGCACAATGCCCAGGTGGCTTTCCAGAGTCATGCCTGTGACACAATGACTCTGACATTTCATGGGTGGTAGAACTGCATTGGCTGAGAGAGGGTCAGGCTGGCAGGTGTTGCTGTCACTGAAACTTCGGGTTACTCTGGGATTCCTATTCATATTTATGCTGTACAAACTTAGAGCAGTGAAACCTCCAGCAAACTCTTGTCATCACCTTCTTGTGATTTTCCCTCCAAGCTCTTCCTTCTCTCGTCTTGCAGTTCCTGGTGACATGAGAATTTTATCAGCTCATTTAGTAAGGGAAATTCTGATGTGATAGTGTATCTCCCATGTTATGGGTGCAGAAACTGTAGAGAAGTTAAATTATCTGACTAAAATCAAACAGTCAGTGGCAAAATAAATGTGGGGGTCACCTATCAGGTTAAAGTCTCAGAAATCCTTCACTTAAAATGACATACCATCTTTGCAGGCCTTTAAATCCAGTTTTCTGTACTGGATTTATAGAGATCCATCCATTAATGATCAAGAATGTGACCATGGGTCCTTAGAAGGAAAATATAGGGGGTTCCTGGAGAGGGAGATGACCTGTAAGCTTACTTTATACAGGATCCTACTGATAGATGACCTTCCTCGCAACACATTACTGACATTTCAGATCAAACAGATCTGGGTTGGTTTTTCTGCCATTCATGCAAAAGATGTCATTTACTGGGTCTGTGCTTTCAGTGTTATTAGCTGTTCTCAGTTCTTAGGTTTGTTAAAAAGCAAGAGGAATAAATATGAATCCTGGTAATGGCTACAGGTACGTTGGCTGTTCTGTGTACAATTATATTATGATGACCTTAGTAATTAATGGCATCTATGTTGCACAACAGCATCACTGAGAATCTTCATGATCAGACAGTTCAGCTGCCTCCTTGCCCTCACACGTATGACAGATAACAGGCAATGCATGGAGTAGTAATGGTCAAATCTTAAGTTTTTGTAAACCGGCATCATTTCACTCAGTAATCATAAAATAAAAAACCCAAAACCAATTCTTCTCATGAAGGTAGACAATGTCTAACTCTGGCTTTGCTTACAGCAAGTTAAGCTCCACCATGGAGAGTTATAGGAACAGCTCCTACAGAATTACAGAGTGAATGAAGAGGAGAGAAAAACAAGAAAAAAAAACAGCAACAAGGCAAAAAAAAAATTCTCAAGAAACCTGTGACAGGAACAGAAACCAAAGC